>JAODAL010013788.1:0-27500 GCA_025379985.1 Phyllomedusa bahiana | reverse complement strand
CCCCTCCCCAATTTATACACCACACCCCCAAATTTAAATCCGGCCCCCCCCTATATTACAAGCCCTCCCCCCAAATTATCTGCCCCCCTCCCTCTTATACACAGCACCCACCTTTACCCGCCCCCTCCTCATATACACAGCCCTCCCCCCATTATCCCTCCCCCTCCTCTATATACACAGCACCTCACCCCATTATCCGGCCCCCCTCCCCTATATACACAGCACCTCACCCCATTATCCGTCCCCCTCCTCTATATACACAGCACCTCACCCCATTATCCGTCCCCCTCCTCTATATACAGCACCTCACCCCATTATCCGTCCCCCTCCTCTATATACACAGCACCTCACCCCATTATCCGTCCCCCTCCTCTATATACACAGCACCTCACCCCATTATCTGCCCCCTCCTCTATATACACAGCACCTCACCCCATTATCCGTCCCCCTCCTCTATATACACAGCACCTCACCCCATTATCTGGCCCCCCTGTCCCTATATACACAGCACCTCACCCCATTATCTGCCCCCACACAGCACCTCACCCCATTATCCGGCCCCCATCTCTATATATACACAGCACCTCACCCCATTATCCGGCCCCCATCTCTATATACACAGCACCTCACCCCATTATCCGGCCCCCTCCTCTATATACACAGCACCTCACCCCATTATCCGGCCCCCACCCCTATATACACAGCACCTCACCCCATTATCCGGCCCCCTCCTCTATATACACAGCACCTCACCCCATTATCTGCCCCCTCCTCTATATACACAGCACCTCACCCCATTATCCGGCCCCCTCCTCTATATACACAGCACCTCACCCCATTATCCGGCCCCCATCTCTATATACACAGCACCTCACCCCATTATCCGACCCCTGCCCCTATATACACACACACAGCACCTCACCCCATTATCCGGCCCCCTCCTCTATATACACACAGCACCTCACCCCATTATCCAGCCCCCACCCCTATATACACACAGCACCTCACCCCATTATCCAGCCCCCGGCCCTATATACACACAGCACCTCACCCCAATATCCGGCCCCCTCCTCTATATACACACAGCACCTCACCCCATTATCCGGCCCCCTCCTCTATATACACAGCACCTCACCCCATTATCCGGCCCCCATCTCTATATACACAGCACCTCACCCCATTATCTGCCCCCTCCTCTATATACACAGCACCTCACCCCATTATCTGCCCCCTCCTCTATATACACAGCACCTCACCCCATTATCTGCCCCCTCCTCTATATACACAGCACCTCACCCCATTATCCGGCCCCCTCTATATACACAGCACCTCACCCCATTATCTGCCCCCTCCTCTATATACACAGCACCTCACCCCATTATCCGGCCCCCATCCCTATATACACAGCACCTCACCCCATTATCTGCCCCCTCCTCTATATACACAGACTCATGTATAGTGCCCCCCTATCATCAGCTGCCTCATTATTCCACCCCTTACAAGCCCTCCCCTTTACCCCCTCCACTATATACAGCCCTCCCCTGTATCCCCCCCCTCCTATATAACGCACCTCCCCATATCCCCCTCCCTAAACAGCACCTCCCCCATACCCCCCTCCCTATAACAGCCCCACCCATTATCGCCCCTCTCTATACACACTCCCCATTATCCCCCCCCCATATACAAGCACCTCACCCCATCATCAGCCCCCTCCCTATACACAGCACCTCACCCCTTATCCGCCCCCCCTCTATTACACCACCTCCCCCATTATCCGCCCCTCAAACAAGCCCTCCCCCATTATCGCCCCACAAGCACTCACCCCATATCGCCCCCTCCCTAATACGGCACCTCCCCCCCCCCATTTACCCCCCTTATCCCTCCTAAACAGCCCACCATTCCCCCTCTCATATACACAGCACCTCACCATTATCGCCCCCCCCTATATACACACACTCACCCCATCCGCCCCCTCCCTATAACAGACCTCACCCATTATCTGTCCCCCTCTCTATATACACAGCACCTCACCATTATCCGGCCCCCTCTCTATATACACAGCACCTCACCCATTATCTGCCCCCACACAGCACCTCACCCCATATCGCCCCCTCTCTAATACAGCACCCACCCCATTCCGCCCCCTCTATATACACACACCTCCCATTATCGCCCCCTATATACACAGCACCTCACCCCATTATCTCCCCCACCTATAACACGCACCTCCCCCATATCGGCCCCTCCTATATACACAGCACCCACCTATCGCCCCCCCTTTAACACACCTCCCCCATTCCGCCCTCCCCTATATCACACACCTCCCCATTATCCGCCCCCCTCTAATACACAGCACTCACCCCATATCCCCCCCCCTAATACACAGCACCTCACCCAATCCCCCCCCTTAACACACAGCACTCACCCATATCGCCCCTCTCTATTACACAGCACCTCACCCAATCGCCCCACATCAAACCCCCATATCGGCCCTCTCTATATACAAGCACCTCACCCCATTATCTCCCCCCTATATACAGCACCTCACCCATTACCGCCCCTCCCAATACACAGCACTCACCCCATTATCGCCCCCCTATAACACAGCACTCACCCCTTCCTGCCCCTCTCTATACACAGCACCTCACCCCATGATCCGGCCCCCTCCTCTATATACACAGCACCTCACCCCTTAGCCGGCCCCCATCTCTATATACACAGCACCTCACCCAATTATCCGGCCCGCTCCCCTATATACACAGTAAGTAAGTGCCCCCAGTCATCAGTGGCCTCATATTAACCCCTTCAGTGTATATGATCCAGCTGTAAATATTAAAAGACGTGAGTTTTTCAAGAATGATTTTTGCAATCTTGCTTTTTTTGTTTTTTTCTTTTAATTTTGTTACTTTTTTTTTTATAGAATTTTTAATTTGTACGTTTGTTACAATTGTAAAGCAAAATAAAGCAATAAAGTCATGTTGTGCTCTCTGGTCCATCATTGTGGTAGATGAACAGGATGACTGTGTCCAAGGGCGGCCGGCGGCGGAGGAGTCACCATTTCTCTTCATTCAATTATAGGGAGTTACGGTTACAGCCAAACACATGGGGGCCGCCTCGGCAGGAAGGATAGGAGTCTGGGGGCCCATGTACTATGCAGGTCCACGTCTATCAGGGATTTATAAGGCCTCCTTTATTAAAATTGTAACAGTGAGACTGTCTGTTGCCCATAGCAACACATCAGCGCTCAAACCAACGACGGTGCAGCTTTAAAGGGGTTTTGCCACAAAGTAAAATTGACGTGGGAATCTTGCAAATGAAATAATCATTTTCGCCATTCATTATTATTAAACATTCTGCACCGTTTTTGTTTTAGCTGCTCCTTTAGGGATCCATTGTTTACAGCTCGTCTCCAGGGGATACGACCAGGGCTGAGAGCTCCTCAGTCCTGGCTGCACGTGCTCAGACATCACCTCTCCTCTCAGGCAGCTACTGAGTGTTTAAACCCCAGGTGCTGTCACTCTACTCCCGTCCTGTGTCCTCCTTAGTAATTAGTCAAACAGTGCAAATAAATAAAAAAAGAAACCTTAATGAGGTCTGTGCATTGATAAAGAGAAAAAAAAAAAAACAGATTTGGTTCCTGCAGGGATTTTAACCTAGGACCCTTGTGCCTGCAGGCAAAAACTTTACCTCAGCTACTCACAATACTTTACATAAACAGACCTGTCTTTGACTACAGAGAGGAAAGGCCTGGTGATGTCATCCTGCTGGGTCACATGATAGGCAATTCAAACAAATCACACACGCCCCCTCCTGAGCACACAGAGCTGAAGAGCTGGATGCAGGAAATGAGAACGTGGCAAAACCCCTCTAAAGGGGTTGTCTCACTACATTGATTCATCTGACCTCAGTCCTGTTTTCTTGGTTGAATTTCAATTCAGGGGCTGCAGAAGAAGCCAGGTCTGTAGCTATAGCAACCAGCGCTGGCAGCCTATCAGGATAGATCAAACAGGTCTGTAGCTCTAGCGACCTGAGGAGCTGATACAGCCCATACAAGAGGGGATATCTAGGAATAGGTAGGACACTGTTAATGGACATATATTGCAAAGGGACTTGTTTTTGCAAGATTTTTAACACAAAAAGCAGCGATGCCTGTAGTGAGACAACCCCATTAATTTTCCCAGCGCAGTACAAGAAATGGAAGCAGAGTGCCGATTGGTTGCTAGGGGCAACAAGGACAGTCTTAAAATTAGACAATTTTGATAAATTTGGCCCAGTGTGTGGATATGGCATAAATGTCTAGGATGGGAATACTCTATTCAAATGATCCTCCATATAATTATAACTAAAAATCTAATTTCTCAGGTCTGACAACTGAGACATTGTGGTCATAATGCAGCGGGGTCCATGTAGACCAGGGGTGTCAAACTGCCGGCCCTCCAGCTGTTGGGAAACTACAACTCCCATCATGCCCACTGTTATAGATTATACAAATGCATGATGGGAGTTGTAGTTTCCCAACAGCTGGAGGGCCGGCAGTTTGACACCTGTGATGTAGACGCACCTGAAGTCTCCGCTGACTAACGTTCCACAGACCAAATACTGGTCGGGAAATGCAGGCTGGTATTTTGTCTTTTTGGCGCTGGGGGCGGCTTTTGTCCACGGTTTTTTTCGGATTCGCCGTCCCCCTTCGCACCCACAGGTTCATGTTCCGCCTAAAAACCAGGTGGAAAAATGAACATGTTCTACGTTTTTTGGACCACCGGCGGTGTAAGAAACCACCCGCTGGAAAATCCGTGCAGTGGGGACTGCTGCATGGATTTTCCATTAAAGTCCATGTAAAAGGTTGACAGTCGCTTTAAAGGGGTTGTCTCACTACAAGGATTTCTGCTTTTCATGTTAAAGATCTTGCAAAAACAAGTCACTCTGCAATATATGTCCATTAACAGTGTCCTACCTATTCCTAGATATCCCCTCTTGTATGGGCTGTATCAGCTCCTCAGGTTGCTATAGCTACAGACCTGTTTGATCTCTCCTGATAGGCTGCCAGCACTATTTGTTATAGCTACAGACCTGTTCTCTCTCTCATGATAGGCTGCCAGCGCTGGTCGCTATAGCTACAGACCTGTTTGCTCTCTCCTGATAGGCTGCCAGCACTGGTTGCTATAGCTACAGACCTGTGTGATCTCTCCTTATAGGCTGCCAGCACAGGGCGCTATAGCTACAGACCTGTTTGATCTCTCCCGATAGGCTGCCAGCACTGGTTGCTATAGCTACAGACCTGTTTGATCTCTCCCGATAGGCTGCCAGCACTGCCAGTAAACACCCCCCTGAATTCAAAATGAAACCAAGAAAACAGGATAGAGGGGAGATGAATAAATGTAGTGAGACAACCCCTTTAAGGACTGTTTTCAAATCTGAAAACAGTCTGTAAAACCGACTGTAAACCTGTGCTGTGGGGACAAGCCCCTACACCTACGAGGTTGATTACACATACACAGTTGAGTCACATTATTATGACCACTTCCGAGGTCGACAGGACCTAGGGCCACATGTATGAAACTGTTTAGGTCTAAAACTCTCTCTTTTGCCCATAGTAACCTATGGGCAAAAAAGTGAGTTTTAGACCTAAACAGGTTCATACATGTGGCCTCTAGTTCTTAAAGGAAGTCGTGTGGTGAGCTGGCTTGGTGGGTGTATACAAGGAGCGATAGGCTATCTGCACACATATCCCTCATAGGTCAGGTCACACTTAATTGATTTGGGTATGAATCCCATACTTGCTGATTGTCTCCCCTGGGGCGGATGGGATCTTCCAGCAAAACAATGCAACATGTCACACGGCTAGAAACGTCCGACATTGGTTGTAAGAGCAGGACCAAGACTTCCAAGTACTACCCTGACCCCATAGACCCCAATTGAGCAAGTGTGTGGGGCCCCCTGGATGGGGTGGTGTTGGCTCTATGGACCCTTCACCAGCTTTGGGGGCCCCTGGATGGTGGTGTTGGCTCTATGGACCCTCCAGCAGCTGTGGGAGCCCTGGATGATGGTATTGGTTCTATGGACCCTCCTGCAGCTGTGGGAGCCCCTGGATGGTGGTGTTGGCTCTATGGACCCTCCAGCAGCCGTGGGGCCCCTGGATGGTGGTGTTGGCTCTATGGACCCTCCAGCAGCTGTGGGAGCCCTGGATGGTGGTGTTTGCTCTATGGACCCTTCACCAGCTTTGGGGGCCCCTGGAGGGTGGTGTTGGCTCTATGGACCCTCCAGCAGCTGTGGGAGCCCTGGATGGTGGTGTTGGCTCTATGGACCCTACACCAGCTGTGGGGCCCCTGGATGGGGGTGTTTGTTCTATGGACCCTCCAGCAGCTGTGGGGCCCCTAGATGGTGGTGTTGGCTCTATGGACCCTCCAGCAGCTGTGGAGCCCCTGGATGGTGGTGTTGGATCTATGGCTCCTCCAGCAGCTGTGGGCCCCCTGGCTAGTGATGTAGGCTCTATGGACCATCCAGCAGCTGTGGGTGCCATGGATGGTGGTGTTGGCCCGATGGCTCCTCCAGCAGCTGTGGGCCCCCTGGATTGTGGTGTTGGCTCTATGGCCCCTCCAGCAGCTGTGGGATGCAGTCGGCTCCAGATACCTGTGACAACCCACCAGGACCTTACTTAGTCACTCCCAACCCATCTAGCTGCACACGCAGGTTACTTTGGGTATTAGCTGTGGTTATAATAATGTCACTCAACTGATCAAACCTCTTAAACGATGAAAAAAAATAACGACTCGCAAAATGCAAAGATTAATCAAAAAATACTTGGTCCTAATGGCCCACAATAGGCCGTTCCTTATTGTGGGGATTGGTGGAGGTGTGAGAAGTCAGAAAGGAGAGGTCTATAAGAAGTGATGCAAGGTAACACAATGGTGAGGTGATCCTTTAATCTGAAGGTGTTCGATTCTTTGTATTGAAAGGACGGCTTATATACCTGGCATGGACCAGAACGCCTTTATACAAACACGCCGTGCAAACTGCAGTAAACCATATGTTGGCACCAACCTAAGCCTGGCACCTCTCCTGGGCGGGCACTGCCAAGGGATTAACCAAGGAGAGATTCTCACACCACCTAAGCAAGAATAAATAACAGTAGGTGATCCATGCAGCTCCCCGAGTCATTCCCTCACGTACAAATCCACCATAGGAATAGGATCAGTTCATACAGAGAGGGGGGGGGGCTATAATTTATAGGGCCCAGAGCAAAATGCGACGGCGCCCAATACCTAATGACAGGAAACTGAACCAGCTGCATATATAACAATAATAAAAGCTAAGACCTGCGGCCAAATCTGGCCCCTACACGTCATATTATGGGGCCCATGATAAAGCATGCAGGGATGGCCAAGACACAGAACGAGCAGCTTTCTACTTTCCCCCAAAAGATGCAGCAGCACCAGCAGAAGAGAAGACAACACCTTGGATCCAGAAATGCTTATCTACATGTAGTCGTAATACAAATAGTAGGTAATGACGATGACTATTGTCCTTTGGCCAAGATAAGATATAGATTAGACTGGCAGGGCAATATATGAAAGGATAATGGGCTAATCTTTCTCTGCACTGGAGGAGGGCTTTCCTCATACTCATCAGGTCCTCCTGATAACACTTACACCTCTCATAGCTGGAAGAGAACCACCCAGCAATCCTCACTGCTGCTCAGAGGGGAGGTCAGAGACAAAACAGGCAGTAACGTACACAAATGACTATACATTATTTATACATATATATATATATATACACACACACACAAACATTATATTTATAATATATATCTATATATAATATATATATATATATATATATATATAAAATAAATATATATATATATAATATATATATCACACACACACATACAACACACACATGCAGATACACAGGCGATACCTGATCTACGAACAGGGCAGGGGCTGTAGGTTTATTCTTAAATTGAATTTGCATGTAAGTCGGAACAGGTAGATTTATTACATGTAATTCCAGCACAAAAGGTTGGTTTTTTTTTGGATAGTGCAGGGAAGGGTTTTTACATTTTGTTTTGCTGTCCATGCCCCTGTTCAGAAGATTTCATCTCCTTTTCAACTCATGTGTTGCTGTGGCATGCTGGAACTTGTCGTTCTACAGCTACTATCTGCTGTGGAACATGGAACTACAAGTGCCAGCATGCCATATAAGTCTCTGTTTGTAACTAGGGGACACATGTAAGTCAGAACGGTTGGGGACTGCATATATCTCTCTCTCTCTCTATATATATATATATCTATAATCTATACATCTATCTATCTATCTCCACTAGAAAACTATAAATCCATATAATAGTCACATACTACTTTTCAAAACGTGAAAAAAAATGTAATAGCAGTGTCCCTTTAAGGATGTCCACATACGGGAACAGATCCAGCATCTAGTAGCAGAATCAGTGAAGCAATAGGTGATTAGTCTTCGTTATGGGCTGCCAACTCAAGTTCAGAGTCCAGAAATGCAGCCACGGTTGGAGGCAACACAGGAGCAGGGATCAGGAACAGTAGAATTCAGGGCCTGGGGGCTAAGCAAAGATTAGTCAAGGCAATAGGAGGTCAGAAGATGGGGAAACAAGAGCTCAGGACCGGTGTAGACAGTGGGAGGCCCAAGGAGAAGCTGTCAGTTTCCAAGAACTGTAGAGTGCGGCTGTCACTTGCCAGCTGTTCCAGTACCTGATCGAGAAAGAACAGCTGTCATCTGTATTCTTCTGGGTGATGGACAGAGGCAAAGGGAATGAAGATCTAAGAACATAACAGCCAAGGTGAATGACATTCTGGGTCGTGAAGAGTGAAGACAATAATGACGGTTCTGAATATCATTTAGTTTTAATGGGGTTGTCAAGGATTAAAAAAAAAAAAACATGTCCGCTTTCTTTGAAAAACAGCACCACCTTAGTCATAGGATGTGCCCAATATTGCAGCTCAACCCCATTTAAAGTGAATGCGGTTGAGCTGCAATACCAGAAACATCCTTTGTCAGGGGTGGTGCTGTTGTTAAAAAAGAAAGCGGCCATGTTTTTCCAATCCTGGACAACGCCTTTAAGACCCAGAATCTGTACCAGGCACTAGACATATAGATGACGCCATTTTAATCCTAACATCGTACATCATCTTTATTTCCTATTTTGGAGTCTTTTTTATCTCGGTTGTTCCTTGTTTTTCCTCCCTACAATTTGGACCTCTTTCTTCTACTCCTTTTGCTGTTCCTTCGTTATTTCCCCTACAATTCTGGGCTTTTCTCTTCTATCTCTGTGCTGTTCCTTGTTTTTTCCCCCTACAATTTTGGAGCCTCTTCTCTCTATTCTTGTGTTGTCGTTCCTCTGTTATTCCTCCTACAATTCTTTTGGGGCTCTCTCTATATTTCTGTGGCTTTTGTGCATCTTCCTACTCGTTATAAAACCTTTTCCTGCTACAATTCTGGAGCCTCTTCTCTTCTATCTCTGTGCTGTTCCTTTGTTATTCCTCCTACAATTCTGGAGCCTCTTCTCTTCTATCTCTGTGTTGTGCTGTTCCTGTGTTATTCCTCCTACAATTCTGGAGCCTCGTCTCTTCTATCTCTGTGTTGTGCTGTTCTTCTGTTATTCCTCCTACAATTCTTGAGCCTCTTCTCTTCTATCTCTGTGTTGTGCTGTTCTTCTGTTATTCCTCCTCCATTTCTGGAGCCTCTTCTCTTCTATCTTTTGTGCTGTTCCTCTTATCCTCCTACAATTCTGGAGCCTCTCTCTATCTCTGTGTTGTGCTGTTCCTCTTATTCCTCCTACAATTCTGGAGCCTCTTCTCTTCTATCTCTGTGTTGTGCTGTTCCTCTGTTATTCCTCCTACAATTCTGGAGCCTCTTCTCTTCTATCTCTGTGCTGTTCCTCTGTTATTCCTCCTACAATTCTGGAGCCTCTTCTCTTCTATCTCTGTGCTGTTCCTCTGTTATTCCTCCTACAATTCTGGAGCCTCTTCTCTCTCTGTGTTGTGCTGTTCCGCTGCTATTCCTCCTAGAAATGTATTACTGAATCTGTGAGATGGGTGTTACCATTTAAATTCTCAAAGGGGTGTGTCACATCTGTAATGCCAAGAGGAAAAAAGGAAAAACGGACCCGGCGCACGTGCAGTGAAATTAAAAAAAGCCCAGGATAAAGGCTTTCAATTTAAAAGTTTTTATTCTTAAAATTGCTACAGAGTTACCGATGCAAAATTAAAAACATATAAACAGAAACTTACGCGTTTCGCGCGTGTACCCGCGCTTCATCATAAGTCACTTTGCAATGTGTGTCCATTAACAGTGTCCTACCTATTCCTAGATATCCCCTCTTGTATGGACTGCATCAGCTCCTCAGGCTGCTATAGCTACAGACCTGTTCTCTCTCTCCTGATAGGCTGTCAACACTGGTTTCTATAGCTACAGACCTGTTTAACCCCTTACCGCCGGAGCCAGTTTTGGCCTCTCTGACAGAGCCCCATTTTTTAAATCTGTCATGTGTAACTTTATGTGAAAATAACTTTTTGACACTAACTTATCCATGCGAATCAGAGATTGTTTTCTCGTGACACATTGTGCTTTAAGATAGTAAGAAATTTTGGTCCAAAAAATTTATAGTTATTCCACTCAAAATAGTTTATAACTAGCATCTACCATATGTCTGCTGTAGTTTGGCATCATTTTTTAAAATGTTTTTTTTTTTTAAGACATTATGGGGCTTATAAATTTAGTAGTAATTTTAAAATTTAAGAAAATTTGCAATATACATTTTTTAGGGACCAGTCCAGTTCTAACGTGACTTTGATTGACCTGTATGTTAGATACCCCCATAAATGACCTCATCTAAGAAACTACACCCCTTAAAGTATTCAAAACCCACATTTTAGAAAGTTTATTAACCCATTAGGTGTTTCACGGGAAATTTAAAAAGCAAAGTGAAGTGAAATTTTGAAATTTCACTTTTTTTGCAGATTTTCAATTTTTATACATTAGTGACAAGAATACGGTAAATGTGATCAGGGAAATGCAAATTAATATTGATTCCCCAGATTCTGCCCGTTTTCAGAGATATCCCATATGTGGCCCTAGTGCATTATTTGGCTCAACCGCAAGCCCCAGTATAGGAGGAGCACCTACTGGACTCTGGGGCCTCATTTTCATTACAATTTTATTTAGGGGCCATTTCAGGTTTGCGGACACCCTAAGGTGCTAAAACTTAATAAATACCCCTAAAAAAGACCAAATATTGGAAACTACACCCCTTAAGGAATATATCCAGAGGTGCAGTGAGTATATCGACCCCAAGGCGTTTCACAAATTTTTTAGCATTCGGCTCTGGGAAAATAAAAAAATATATATTTTTTCCAATATCTGCAATTTTAGCTGAAAATATTTTTAATTTTTACAAGGAATCTTGGAAAAAAAAGCCCCAAAATTGTGTTACGCAATTTCTTCCAAGTTTGGCAATACCCTACATGTGGGTGTAAACTGCTGTTTGGGCGCATGGCAGGGGGTATAAGGGATGGAGCGCTATTTGGCTTTTGGCGCACAGATATTGGTTGAGGCTTTGTCGCATCTGCAAAGCCCCCAAAGTACTAGAAAAGGTGAAACCTTCCAGAAGTCGCCCCATTTTAGATTCAACGCCCCTCAGGGATCTCATCTAAGTGTGTATTGTGCATTTTGGGCGCACAGGTGTTCCGTAGTATTTTTTAGAATTGGGCCATGGAAATGGGGGAGGGGGGGGGGGGGGGGACGGAGTTCCGCCATTGTTTTTGGGCTTCATTTTACAGAAATTCGCCAAATACGGGATAAATGATGTATAACTTTACTATGGGGTCGGTACAATAAAAATTTGATAAAAATTTTTATATAGTTTTTTATGTTTTATTATTTTACACAATAAAAAGCAGTTTATAAAAAGTTGCGTTTTTACGTTGTCCTATTCTGACAGCCATAGTTTTTTTAATTTTTGGTATACAGAGCCGATTGTGGGCTTGTTTTTTACGAGATGAGTTGATGTTTTTATTAGTACTATTACGGGGTGCATGTGATGCTTTGATCACTTTTTATTAAGGTTTGTGTGAGGCATTTTGTACAAAAATTTACAGCAATCCCTGGTAGTGTTTTATTTTTACAAGCGGTCACTGTGCGGTATAAATGACATACTAGTTTTGCTCAGCAGGTTGATACGTTTTACAGCGATACCACATTGTATTTTTTTTCATGTTTTAATGATTTTACCACAATAAAAACACTTTTATTTGAAAAGAAAACATGTTTTTGCATCCCCCGCAGTCTAAAGAGCCATAACTTTTTTTATTTTTCTGTTTCTGGAGCCTGTATGGGACTTTTTTTTTGGGGGGAAAGAGTTGACGTTTTTATTGGTAACATTTTTTGGGAGGACAAAGACTTTATGATCGCTTTTAAATCCGTTATTGGAAGGCAGGGTGAAGAAAATACTGCAATCCTAGCAATGTTTTTTATTTTTTTTTAGCGTTACCGTGCAGTATCCGTGACAAGTTAATTTTACTTGTGGGTTGAGACGATTACGGTGATACCCAATTTTTTGTAGTTTTTTTTATTTGAAAGTACAAATTTTTTTGAAAAAAAAAAGTGGTTTTTAAATTTTGTAAAACAATATTTATGCATCGCTATCTTCTAATAGCCAGAACTTTTAAATTTTTCCGTAACAGAGCTGTGTAAGGACTTTTTTTTTGCGGGATGAACTGACGTTTTAATTGGCATCACTTTGAAATTTTTATATGAGTTTTTGATGACTTTTTACTCCATTTTATGTGCTGCGGGATGAACAAAAAAAATCACAATTCTGTGACTTTTTTTTGGTTTTTTTTTTTTTACAGCGTTCACCGTACGGGTTAATTAACATGACAGATTTATAGGGTGGCTCGCTACGCACGCGACGATACCAAATATGGGTACTTTATTTTTGATCTTTTTGGGGGCGATTGGTGTTTGTGAAGGGGAAAAGGGCGATGTACGTGTTTTTATTTTATTTTTTGTGTTTGTGTTTTACACTTTTTTTTTTACTTTTTCACACTTTTTACACTTAGCAGAGTCAGTAGCGGCGCCCAGCGCCATTACTGCGCCGGATCTCGGGCAGCAGGAGCTCACTCCGGCCGTGGGGGATGCGGCATGATGCCAGCGGTAATATACCGCTGGTTCCATGCCGCGATCTTGTGCGCTCCGCCTGTGAGCGTGCAAGATCGCCTTGACGTACTCATACGGCAATTTGCGGGAACCCCTATCCGACATTGCCGTATGAGTTTGGCAAATGTTGGTAAGGGGTTAATCTCCCGATAGGCTGCCAGCGCTGGTTGCTATAGCTACAGACCTGTTTGATCTCTCCTGATAGGCTGCCAGCACTGGTTGCTATAGCTACAGACCTGGCTTCTACTGCAGCCTAGTAGAAGCCAGTAAACACGCCACTGAATTCAAAATGAAACCGAGAAAACAGGACTGAGATGAGATAAATCGATGTAGTGAGACAACCCCTTTAAGCATCCTGAGAACATGTAAATCACTAAATGAGCAGTGCCGACCCAGAGATCATGTGCCCTGATTTTCCAGAAAATACATACTTAAAACCCATGGGGCCCTAGGCCCATTTTGGGGCCCCTAGGGCAATTCCCTGGAGTCCCCTTTGGATAAGAGGCTCTGTGCCAGACATCACAGAGGGCAGAGGCGTAACTTGAAGCCTCTGGGCCCTAGTGCTAAAAGGTAATTTTGGGCCCACAGTTCACCATTGTTTTTAAAGATTCTGGTGTGTATTATGTGGCACCCAAAGTTTTTGGGGCCCTCCTCGCAAAGGGGCCCGGTAGCAAGGGCCTACCTCTGCAGCCCCTTTAGCTAAAACCCCTGCAAGAGAGGAAATTCCCTCCCCTCGCCCCCCCTTATTAAATCGAACAAGAGAGCCAAAAAAAAAAAAACCATTGGCCCAGGGCTCGGGTTAAAATTTTTTCTGTCTTTTTTTAAAAAGCATGTCCAGTTCATGGGATATAGGGCCCCTATGAACATAAGGGTTAGAAAGCCCAATTAGATAGAAAGATTTCCATGTCTGACCTCTAGTTCTTGCTTGTATCGATCCCATTAAAAACCCCCAAAACCCGTAAAGCTCCCCCCCCGGGCGGGAAAAAAAAAACTTTTAGAGATTCTTAGTTCAAAATTTTTTGAAAAAAAAAAAAATGTTTAAGCCCCCGGGGGCCCGGGGGGGTTGGTTTAAAAACATTTTTTGATCCCAAAAAGTGTGAAATAATGAGTTTTTTCCCGGGATGGGTAGCATAAATTTCCATGTATTGTATAGCCCCTTTTTGCAGTTTGGTTTTGCCAATGGTATTGGGAAAAACCCCAAAACCCCACACAACACAAACACAACCCCTCAAAACACACCCCACCCCAAGCATTTTCCATTTGGCCCCCCTGGTTCATCTTTGGTTTTTTAGGGAAAATTTTTTTTTTTGCAGAAACTTTCGTTGGGATTTGGCATATATTGCCTTTTTTTAACTTTATAGGGGGGGAAGGGGTGCCTCCTTTTTTGGGTTTTTTGCCCTCCCCCACCCCACAGGTGTTCTATCAGTGGGGGGGGGGGGGTATGGTGGCCCAAAGGGTTTGGGGTTTTTTTTTTTTTTTTTCTCTTGGTTTATGGAGGTCGGTTGACCCTATGAAAAGGGTCTGAATTTGGCTCTGGGGAAAGAGATAAAAGTTTGGTGGGCCCAACCCCCTTTTGGACTCTGTAAGCCCCGGGTTTGGTCCCCAAAAAGCTTTTTTTTGTTAAAAAAGTTTTAACTAAATCTAAAAAAGTTTTTTTCATGTACGGGCAGGACCCCCCGCCCCCCAAAGTGCAGGCCCCGATCAGATCCCTTTCTACATAAGGTTCTACAAGCAAAAACATAAAGGATTTTTCCCAGCCGAGGCACATTTTTCCTGAAATTCCCCTTTCCCTTAAACTTCGGGAACCCAGGAGTTTTTACAGTGACTTGATAACCAATTAAGCGAAATTTACGTTGGCTAATAAACTGGAATATGGGGGAAAGGGGGAATTTTTTTTTTTTTTTTTTTTTTTAGCTTAAACCTTTTGCCCGCAATTTTCCAGACTAGCTGTACAAGAGGCATGTACACAACACCTCCATACATGCACAATGACACAATGCAGATCCACAACCCCGGGTAGTCACTACGCGCAGTCCTTATGGGAAAAAGGCCCCCCTTTTAAGGAGCCTTCCCCATTTATTGAAGCACCTAAAAAAGGAAAGGCAAAAGGAAAATAAATATCATTACCAAATATTTTTTTCGGGTTCCCGTTTTTTGCTTTATTTCAAAAGATACAGCAGGTTACCTACCCTTCTTGTTTACAGCTGGTTCCCTAGGTTACCAATCACCTCTGTGTCTAGCAGTTATGTCTTATCAGCAGGAGAATGCTTGGTGGTTAGTGCACAGAGGTGGTCAGTAACCTGGGAAATCATCTGTTCTGTTTTCGCTCCATTTCCAAGACACTGCAGGTTATCTATCCTGCCTGTTCATACATGGTTTCCTAGATTACCGACTACTTGTGTGCTCTAACCACCCAGCCCATCCTGCTGATTAGACATCACTGTTAGAGCAAAAGGGTGGTCAGTAACTTAGGAAACCATAAGTTATGATTTTGCTTCATTCCAAAAGATACAGCAGGTTATCTATCCTGCTTGTTAACAGATGGTTTCCTAGGATACTGACCACCTTTTTCCTCTACCAGCGATGTGTTCTAACCACTCGGCCCCTCCTGCTGATTACACACAAGTGGTCGGTAACCTAGGAAGCCATGTATGAACAAGCAGAGTAGATAACCTGCTGTATCTTTAAAATGAAGCAAAATCAGAAGGACATGTTTTCCTAGGTTACAAACTGCCTCTAGCAAATGTCTTAGCAGGAGGGGACTGGGTGCTTTGTGCACAGAGGTGGTCAGTTACCTGGGAAATAATCTGTTCTAATTCTGCTTCATTTAGAAGATACTGCAGGTTATCGATCCTACTTGTTCATACATGGCTTCCTAGGTTACCGACCACTTGTGTGTAATCAGCAGGAGGGGCCGAGTGGTTAGAACACATCGCTGGTAGATGAAAAAGGTGGTCAGTATCCTAGGAAACCATCTGTAAACAACCAGGATAGATAACCTGCTGTATCTTTGCAATGAAGCAAAATCATAACAGATGGTTTCACAGGTTACTGACCACCTTTGTGCTTTAAGGGTTATATCTTATTAGGAAAATGGGACTGGCGGGTTAGAGCACAAAGGTGGTCAATAACCTGGGAAATCATCCATAAATAAACAGGAGAGATAACCTGCTGTATCTTTGAAATAAAGCAAAATCAGAACAGATGGTTTCCCAGGTTATTGACCACCTTTGTGCTCTAGCGGTTATGTCTTAATAGCAAGAGTGGTTAGAACACAGAGGTAATTGCTAACCTAGGGAATCATTCATAAACAAGCAGGACAGATAACTTGCTGTATCTTTAAAATGAGCAAAAATCAGGAGATAAATGCACCTGATAATGTTTATTACCTTTGCCTACTCAATGCAATAGAAACACCTCTTTAAAGGGGTTTTGCCACGATCTATTGTTGACGTGGGATCCTCGAAAATGGGTAATCACTTTTCTAAATATATGTCCTTTAAAAAGTGAAGCCTATGAGAGCTGCAGCCTGACTTAGATGCCCTAGTTTCCCGACTTTTACATTAATACGACCAGAGCTGATCAGGCCCGCTTGCATTGTTTTTCACTTATCTGATGGCAGGGAACATGAACGGCTTTGAAGGGACTGGGGGGAAAAATCCTGTGTCTGCTGTATAGAGAATCCACTGGTTGTAATGTAATTATCTTGTAATCGGATGCTCCCTGGATCCCTGCTCAGCCCTCCTACCTCCCCCTGCATCAGTTTGTGAACAAATGAAAGAACGCTGCCTGCTCGGAGCTTATCTTCTCTCTTGAGCAGTAAAGAGGGAGAAACAAAACCCATATAGCTTGTGCACAATACAGTTCTCCTCTGTGGTTTAGGCATACATGTTTGCTCACCTACAGAGACTGAATATCAGGAGCGTGCATGGGAGGTGGAGTGATGACATCACAGAGGTGGCACTTTTTTTTTTTTTTTTTTTTTTTTTTAAACACAGAAACACAACTCCCCTTTTCTCAACTCAAAGGGGATACAGCCTTTTAGGTAAAAAACTCATTCCGGGCAAAACCCCTTTAAGGGCTCTGCTGCCTTCTAAATTACCTTTTAAGGCCAGGAAAACCCGTTCCTATCAAAATCACATCAAATCGCAGTTTAAGTTTCTTCAGTAAACTTTGCATCTCCTTTTTCCCTCATGTTGGAAAAAAAGGGGAATCAACAAACCCCTATGGGCACCAAAAAATTTTCAGTAAGGGTTTTAGATGACTTAAAGATAAGGTCAAAGGATCAAAGAGGGAGAGGTCCAAGTCGCCTCCCCAACTGAAGTACAGTCAATAGCGTGACATGTTTTGGCCCCGGGCTAGAAGCAGGGACAAAGAGCGGAAAGAGAAGAATCAGTGTCCTACACAAAAAGGGTATTGTAATATTACGGTTAAGCTCCCGGTGGGGAAAAATCTTGGCAATGCAAACAGGAAATTTACCTCTCCCCCCCAAAAAAGTTTTGTAACCTGCAGTACAGAACAACAAATCCAAAAATAAAAAAAAGCAAACCCCCAAATAGGGCAACATCTACAGGCTTTGTATGTTCCCCCGTGTTTTGTAGGGTTTTTCCAAGGGTACTCCCCTTTTTTACCCCACACTCCAAAACGGGGGTCTTCAAATTGCGGCCCTCCAGCTTTTTGGGAACACAACTCAAAAAAAAACTACCAAAAAAACTTTTAATTTAATATCTGGGGGTAGAGAAACCCACCTGATAAAAGAAAAAATAAACCGGTTATACCAAATTATATACAACCAACAAACCCAAAAGGTTAAACCTAGGACAGATAAAAAGTAACTTTTATTAATTACATAAAAACCCATATGTCCCTAAATCTACAAAGAAACAAAAAATCCCAAAATACAACTCCAACAAAAGGAGAACCCGCCCCAAAAAGGGGCGCCCCCAACCCAGAACCAAACTATCAAAACCCAACTCCCCAACTAGCTAGACTAAAAACTAATACCCCCTAAACAAAAAAGAAAAAAAGGCTAAAATGACAAAACAATAATAAAAACTTAAACGTTCCCCAAACACAATTCCCCAACAAAAATTATTAATGCATGTAAATGGGCCAGCGGCTAAGCCCCCCCCCACCCCTCCCCCCTGCTTGGGGAGTACACCTGATCAGCGAACCCCCAAAACACCCCGTTAAGCGGGGGCGATGTATCGCCAAAATTTAAACCAGTGTGAACAGACCCTTCCCGGGATCACCTCTCCCTTTTCATTTCTTAACGGTCCCGTGCCGTCGTCAGCCGACCAGGCGATCACTCCCTGCAGAGTCAAAAAAGGTTTGAGCATTTTTGGCGGGACCCATAAGATTCTTTATAATTTGAAATCACCGGGAGGTTTTTCTTGGTGTCTCAGCTACGATCGTAAGCGATAATTACAGGACGCTTCCACTCTGTGCGGGGCTCCATTACAGCGAACATTGTTAATTTCCCTGCAGCCGGACTGTCTTTAGGTGAAAAGCGATAAAACTTTAGCAGCGCTATCTCTAAGAGATCATCTACAATGAATCTGGAAAGCAAGAATAATGAGGACCTGGCGAGGCGTAACTAAAGGAATGTGTCATCAAAATTATTTTGTTTAACTCACATTTTTATTTCAACACAATTAAAAATTTTTAAAATTTTTTCCCACATCACTTCAATTTTTTGTAATAATTTTAACCCTGCAGTTTTTCATTTTGGGCCACTGGGCCTAATACGACCCTCCTTTTTCTGTACAAAATTCCATTTCCTGCTCTTTAAACACACAAAGGGGGTCAAACTAAAGGAACACCATGGAATGACACACGGGATCCACCATCAAAGGGGAAAGATGGTCCAGTTAAACCTTCCATCCCCCTCACATACTTTTTCCCCAGTCACAAGCATGACTAAAAACTCTCCATAGAAGTGAATGGGACCGACCGCTTAAAGGGTTTTGCCAAGAATGAGTTTCTTCCCGGGTCACAGAGAAAGACAAAAAACTTCCTATAGAAGTAATGGGACTGAGTCAGCCCCTAAGGGGGTTTTTTTGCCAAGAAGGAGTTCCTTCCCAAACAGGCAGATACCCCCTTTTTAGGCCTAAAAAAAGGGGCTTTGGTTTTCTGTTTTTTAAAAAAAAAAGTACCTCCTCGTGAGTCATCGCTCCACCTCCCAGCACTTTCCGATAGCTCTGTAGTTGAGCAAACATTTTTTGGCTAATCCACAAGGAAACTTTTTTGTGCACAAGCATATGCTTTTTATTTCTCTCTTATTTGCTCAGGAATAAGATAACTCACGGGCAGCCTCTTTCTTTCCTTCTTTAAACTCTGCAGGGGAAAAGCACAAGAGCCGGGGAGAGTCTGCATTTTTACCGATAAGTACATTACAACCATTTAAAATCTTTATACAAAAGTTACAAATCTTTCACCCAGCCCCTTAAAAGTGTTCATTTCCCGGCCATCAGATAAAAAGGAAAACAAGAACTCAGCTCCTGTCTAATGGAAACTGTCGGGAAAAACGGGGGCAAAAAGAACGTACTCTCAAGGGGGGATTCACTTTTTTTGAGACGTTTTAGAAAGTGATAAATACCCTTTTTTGGGGGATCCCACGCAACTTTAAATCGTGAAAAACCCCCTTTAACCCTCCTAGTGCATGAAGCTGCTGTAAAGCTCTCCTAACTGCTTTTAAACAGTCAAACAAGCCTATGGCCAAAGGAAACTGCAAACTGGAAGAATTTTTAAAAAAATATTAAAGTGATATAAAAATAAAAAAAAAAAACATCCAAAAACCCAAAAAAAATGTAACAAAAAAAATGGGGCTTAAACAATACTCATTTTTTGATGACACTTCCCTCTAAAGGAAATGTGTCATCAAAAAATATCCTTCTTAATCCCCTGGCCCAAAGGGGAAAAACATAACGGCCCCCACCTACCAGGCCCCCATTTATAATACGGTACTTTCTGTGTAACAAAGGTTTTTGGGGCCCCCCCTTAGGCTCGTAGGCCCATAGCGGCTGCTACCTCTGCCCCCCCTAAAGCAACCCCCCGGGGCAGGGGGGTCAAACGGGGGGGTGTCAGACGACTCCCCGGGGAACATAACATGACCCCCCCTCACACACCTCTCAACGAAAAGAAAACTAGTAGTGAAATAATTCCAGCGCCCAGTCTGTCTGCACATGGACTGACATCTGCGGGACTTCAGGGGCCTAATTAATTGGCCCCTGTTTTTCATCACATCCTGCTCAATTTGATAGTTGACACAACTGGAATCAAGGCTCATTTAATATCTTCATAAAAACTGATTTTTATAGAATTAATGGAATTTTTATTTAAATCTGATCCACAATTTTAGGTCATGCAGGGGGACATGACTGCTATATTGATCCTGGGCCATCACCCCCTCTCAGGTAAGGGCATTAGAATAACACTTCAGTCCCAATTTAAATTGCCTCAATGCCCTGCCTGGAAAATCAGATTTTAAAGCCCTTTTTAAGGCCATCACCACATTTTTAAAGACGACAGCCGGGTGTAGAAAGGGCCCGGCGGGGCATCTATGTGTTAGCAAGGGAGGACCCCTCTGTCACCCCTGCAACACTTTGCGTGTAATGGGGGTTTCACAGCCCAGGCTCCCATTTCCCGTTCAGGCGGGGGCCTTCTACACCCTCGGGCTCCCACTTCCTGTTCGGGGGGCGCGGCCTTTCTACAGCCTCAGGCTCCCACTTCCTGTTCAGGGGCGGGCCTTCTACAGCCTCAGGCTCCCACTTCCTGTTCAGGGGGGGGCCGTTCTACAGCCTCAGGTCCCACTTCCTTTTCGGGGCGGGGCCCCCTTCTACAGCCTCGGGTCCCACTTCCTTTTTCAGGGCGGGGGGCCTTTTTCAAACACCTCAGCCCCACTTCCTTTTCAGGGCGGGGGCCCGTTCTACAGCCTCAGGCTTCCCACTTCCTGTTCAGGGGGGGGGCCTTTCTACGGGTCAGGTTTCCCATTTTCCTGTTCAGGGCCGGCCGCACAGCCTCAGCTCCCACTTCCTTTTTCAGGGCCGGGCCGTTCTACAGCCCAGGCCCCCCCACTTCCTGTTCGGGGGGGGGGGTTCTACAGCCTCAGCTTCCCCCCTTCTGTTCAGGCGTGGGGGTTCTACAGCCTCAGGCCCCCACTTCCTTTCGGGCTGTGAGGGGTTTTACAGCAGTAACTGACATTTCACTCTGCTATCCTAGCTGATCCTTTTACAGGGACAGGTAGAGGAGTCTAGAAAGCGGGGCAGAAGGCAACAGAGCTCAAAGGGTAAAAGGTGGCCAACTAAGAACACAGACATAAGCCCATATTTTGCCAAAGATTTAAGCCGGGAGTAAGCAGCCCCAATTTCCGGGATTTTTTAACCCACAATCTGGTAAATGTGTCTGGATATCTTGGGTTGGCAGGGGGGACTCCCCTCGTTCCCCAATTGACACCCCCCAACGAAGGCAGAGTGCCGATGACGTCTAGGATCGGAGGCCAATATTTCGCCCCACGTGAAACCCAAGACAAGTATCTAGACCTTTTTCAAATCAATTCTACAACCTCCCCCCCCCCCCCCCCCCCCCATTACTTTTTGTTAAAGGGGGGATAAGTGGCTGTCGGGCTCCTTTGGGACCGCTTACCTCTAAGGACGTGACTAAACAGGACATGGTAAATTGGATGGCAGTTTAAACCACCAACAGCGGGGTGGGCAATTTAATTTTTTTCCCATGGGGCTACATGAGAAATTGGGAAAGGTTTTAGAGGGCCAGAAATAATTAACTCGTTCTACCCAATACCTATAAAAATAACCCCGGACTCGATTTTCTAAGGTCTTGAGATTTAATGACTGTTACGACTTCAAGCGCATAATTATATGTCCCCCATAAAAAGGAATTTTTGGGCCCCCAGTAATTAAATGTCCCCCAGTTTTAGGTAATTTGGTCCTCCCTAGGTAGGGATATAGGTTAAAACGTTCCCCTAGGTATATAGGCAGGTTAAAGTTCCCCACAGGTACATAGGTCCCACACTAGAAATAGGTAATTATAGGGCCCCCAGCAGTATTAAAGGGAGGTTTTAACCCCCCCCGGGATATATAGGGAGGGTTATATTCCCCCCCGCAGGGATTTGGGGAGGTTTTAGTCCCCAGTGGTATATAGGAAGGTTTTTAGGGCCCCAATGGGTAATGGGGGAGGTTAAGCTCCCCCACAGGGATATAGTTAGGTTATAGTCCCCCACAGGATATGATAGGTTATAGGGCCTCCAGCGAAGAGCCTTCGCTCTCTGCTTCGCAGAACCTGCAACGTAAAGGCATCCAAAGGACCACATTGAGTTAGCCCGGCGCCGCCACCATCACCGATCGCCAAGGCCCAAACCAATAGCTTAGTGACCATGTTTAAAAATTGGACCCTAATGGCGGGGGCGCCCGGGGGCTACCGAGGTACATGAAGTCGGGAAATTTATGCGGCCATCAGAGCTAGTTAAGGGCCAGGTTTTTGGCCCGCGGCCGTAGAAAAGCCCCGGTCTGCCAACACATTGAAATATCTATATGCTGCCCCTGTACAGTCCCTATAACTCTCTCACGTAAACCCGTAGGACTCAGGTTGTGACAACTTTACATCTTTTTCCCGGGTCTCTTATCATCTGATGACCGATCACAGGAGGAAGCTGCCCTATTTCATCACTCGCTATATTCAAACATGTGAGAAAAGTTTTTAGATCTTTTGGGGTGTTGCTTCAATAGAACTTCCCCAACATCCTATTGCTGGGAAAGGGTTCTCTATAGCCCAAAAGGGGGCAACCCCAAAACCCCGGGGAGCATGCACCTCCCCAGCCCGAAAAACCATGTGCTATACCCCCATTCCCCAAAACAAGACATAGTGCTTTTTTTTTTATTTCAATTCAGAGTTTTTCTGCTTTTGCTGAAGTTTTTGTGATGAAATCACACAGTATATTAATACAGGGTTTAGTTTTTTTCAACAATAAATTTAAATTCTTGTTCGAAAAATAAACATCTCCAAAAAAAAAGTCTTAGCTCGTCTTTAGGACAAAAATTAATATAAGACACTGTCCCCTTTTTTTTCGAGGAAACACTAGATCAAAAAGGTGTCCCGTGGGATCGCCACCAAGAAAACTAACACAGATCCTTTTTAAAAGGGCTTTTTTCCACCATGAGGTCCACAGAAGCTCCCCTTCATCTCCAGCTTCAGACTCCCACTTCCTTTCAGGCTTGGGGATTTTAGCTTCAGCGATTCTACAGCTTCTGGCGCCCGCCTTCCTGTTTCATGGGGCCCGCGGGGGGGGGTTCTACACTTTTGGGCGCCCGCCTTTCCGGGGTTTATCCCGCGGGCCGGGTTCACACTTTGGCGCCCGCCTTCCTGTTCAGGCCCCGGGCCGGGGGTTTTACAGCTTCCCCCGCCCTCCTTCCTGTTGGCCCGCGGCCGGGTTCTCAGCTCGGGCGTCCCCCTTTCCTTGGGCCCGCGGGCCCCGGGGTTTTACAGCTTCGGGCGCCCGCCTTCCTGTTCAGGCCCGCGGGGCCGGGGGCTACAGCTTCGGGGCCCGCCTCCTGTTCAGGGCCCCCGGTGGGGTTCTACAGCTTCAGGGCCCGCCCCTGCTCGACCACGGGCGAGGTTTCTACACTTTAGCGCCCACTTCCCTCAGAGCCACAGGCGGTTTCACAGCTCCAGGCGCCCGTTCCTGTTCAGGGCCCGGGGGCTTTTTACAGCTTTAGGCGCCCCTTCCTGTTCAGGGCCGCGGGCGCTTCAGAGCACGCTGACATTTCACCAAAATTTTTCCTTAGCTGAGCCTTTGGGAGGACAGTGGATGGAGGATTTTAGACGAAGGGTACAAGGCTCAGACCTAGAGCGGTTTTTAAAAAAGCCACCAAGGCCACAACATTACACAATTTTCCAAAGTTGTATGGTTTACAGAGTGACCCCAATTTTGATGTTTAACCCACAGATGCGTTCAATAGTGTCTGAAGGACTTTTTTGGTTGGCAGGAGTGGAAATCCCCTGTTTCCCTAACAAAGGGGTTTTAGTTTTTCAAAAAACAAACAACTCCTGTCTGCTAAAGACACACGTAGTAACCCACCACCCACCAGGGCTGCTAGACAAAAGGAAGTCTAAACTAACCGTAATTTTAGAGATATTCTGACCCATCTCTAAGCACAATTTTGGCCCCCAACACATTCACTCAGATTCTTACACTCAACAATATTTCCTCATCAACTTCAAGAACAACTAATTTAATTCCCTAATAACGTCGTTATAAAAAAACCCCATAGCGTGTCAGAAATGCATTCAATTGGCCAATGAAACACACAAAGTCCCACGATGTTTAAGTCCTTGGTGAAATATAAAACTAGGACCCCACGCCAGGCAACATTCTAACCACTGGGCCCACCATTAACAGGTCATTTTCACCAGATATCAATGTTAAAAATCCACACCTCTCATGGGTGGGAAATTAAGACATGAAGTTGGCACTCCAGGGTTGGGCCCGGGCCCCTAGGGGGGAAACCCCCTTTGCCACCTGGTAAAAACCATCTCCACGGGGGGGCCCTCAAAACCATCTCCACTGGTGGGCCCCAAGAACCATCTCCACTGGTGGGGCCCCCCAAAACCATCTCCACTGTGGGGGCCCTCAAGAACCATCTCCCTGGGGGGGCTCCAAGAACCCTCTCCACTGGTTGGCCCCAAAACCATCCACTGGTGGGGGCCCCTGCACCCTCCGACATGTCTACTCTGGTGGGTATATGAAGTAAAGGCTGGCAAATAAGGGTCCATCATTCACATATTACTTTGGGTTTTTCTTATTGTCATTCGGGTGAACGTTTTCTTGAGTCATCACCCATTTGGGGCTCTTTTCCCCTTTTTGAAACTCAGTCGAAATATCTCTTTCTTTCGGGGGTAGGTCAGAAGTCATGGAACCGGCTTTTAAAACCCCTTTCAGATAAGCACAGGGTCCCGGGGACCAAAAACAAATTTTTGAAGAGCCCCAGGTGCCCACCAGGGTGTCTCCGGGAGGAACATTAAATTTTTAAAAACTTATTACCAAAGATCAACAGAATACAGACCCTTGTAGGATACAGAGTGCAATCTTCTGCAACGTACTTTCACAGATTGTAAAAACATTTTTGGATCATCAGATAGAAAAAGAAAATCTGCAATTTTTTTTACTTGTCCCCAAAGTATTAGGGTTTAAAAATCAACCACCAGGCAGCACTGTTTCATTTAAGGATAAAGTGAAAAAAAAAAAAAAAAAAATAAAAAGATGTGACATACATACGGGCCAAATCACATTTTTAAATGACCAGCAGCTAATACAGAGAGTCACCAGCGTGTGTGCACAACTAGAACGGGCTAGGAGTGACTCCATAAGGTCCTGATAGGTTGTCATAGGTATCTGGAACTGACTGCACTTTTCAGTTGCTGGAGGCCCCACAGAGCCAACACCACCATCCATGGGCTCTCACACTTTGTTCAATTGGGTTCAGTCTAAGAAATAAAGGGGCTAGGAAGTCTTGGAAGTATTTGTCATGCTCTTCTAACCAATGTCGGACACGGCCTCTTTTGCCCATGACAGCAATGAGGGATGTGTGCGCAGACAGCCAATCACACCCTATATATCCACCAAGCCAGCGCACTACACTTCATAAAACATCAGACTTCACCATTATTATGACCACTCCATACTTTCCTGGATGTGCCCCCCCCCCCCCCCCCCATCCTTGTGCTTTGGAAGTACATGCTTCCTTATTTTAACGTTCGCTCAGTCATGAAGATGTCACCATATTGGAGTGGAGCATAATATCTACTTTATGTGGAGTATATGAGGAGATAATTAGTTCAGAAATCAGATCCATAATGTGGTCATTACTGTAGGGTACAATGTAATGCAATAGGCGAAACAAATCTTCCTGTCAATGTCTAATGTGGGGGGTGGTGGGGCTGAGCAGAACCCCCTCCCATGACATCTATAGGCCTTAAGGGGGTTGTCTCACTACAAGGATTGCTGATTTTTACATTAAAGATCCTGCAAAAACAAGTCACTTTTTTAAATAACATAAAAGCAGTGTCCCTACCTACCCCCAGAACTCCTCTTGTAAGGGCTGCATCGCTCCTTTGGTTGCTATACTACAGACCTGTTTGATCCCCCTGAAGTGCCACACTTTTTTGCAAAAGCACAGACCTGGCTTCTCTGAAAAGCCTAAAGAAGCCATAAACACCCCCTGAAATAAAAAAGAAACCAGGAAAACGGGACGAAAGCGAGATAATCAATGAAAGAGAAAACCCCCTTTAAACCCCTGCTACAAGCGGGCCCCAATGGCCAAAAGGGATGCCGGCCCCAATGCCCCCAATGGAGGCAATATAAATAAAGCCTAGGGGGAAATTTTTCCCACGCAAAAGGGGCGCGACTGTACTACTCTAAAGTGCTCTTGCCTGGCTCCAATTCAATATCGCCTTCCTTGGCACGGAAGCGCTGGCACAAAGTGACATACCACTTCTTTTTCCCAATTGCTCAATTACACCCCGCAAATACACAGTGTGAACACCTCCTTACACACAAGACTGTTTTCATACATAAGGCCCTTAAAGGGGTTGTCTCAAAGTTATTCCCGCATTTTTGACCTTTTTTTTACTGCCTAATAGGGCGGAAGGGGCGGGGCCAGGCCCCCCCGCGCTGGCCCCCATAGACAAACCCCTTGAGGGTTCCCCCCAAAAAGTCTGTACTTTCCCCCCCGCGGAGCCACGGGGGAGGCACGGTTCTGTTTTATAGCAAACCTAATGACGGGACGGGGAACCTCTAACAAATCCCCGGAGTAAGCGCCCTCGGCCCAAAAAAGGGGAAACAGGCCCTTAAAGGGGTTGCCATACATAATTCTTTCCCGTTTTTGGTTTATTTTTTAATTAGGGGGGTTTTACGCTTTCAGGCGAGAAAAAAGGGCTGTAGCTATACACCGTGCTGGCAGCCTATCGGAGAGTAAAAAGGGCTGTTGCTTTGCAACCCCGTTCGCAGCCTATCAGGAAATTGAAAAGGCTGTAGCTTACAAACCCCGAGGCTGATGCAGTCCATACAAGAGGGGGATATCTGGAAAGGGAGGACACTTAATGGACATAATTGCAAAGTGCTTTTATTTTTCAAGATCTTAAATAAAAAGCAGCAATCCCTGTAGTTAGACAACCCCTTTAATGTCACTCCCATAAAAAAGTGCTGCCAGGTCTAGCCTGCCCCCTCTGCCCTCACCTCCAGCTACGCCACTGCGGGAAGCTCTGAGCCTTGGCCGTATAAAGGGGGATAAAACCTG
>JAODAL010013787.1:0-89872 GCA_025379985.1 Phyllomedusa bahiana | reverse complement strand
ACAGAAAAGCCCGTCTTTTTTAAATTTTTGTAAAGTGGTAAAAAGAGGGGCGATTTGAACTTTTTAATATTTTATTAGTTTTAAAAGTTTTATTTCTTGTTTTTACTTATACTTTTATCAATCTTTAACATAAGGGGGTGCAATTGCTCGTACACTGTTTTGCAATATGAATACAGACAGTCCCTGACTTACACCTTTCCAACTTACATCTGTCCCCTAGTTACAAACGAAGCCTTATGGGGCATGCTGGCACTTTTAGTTCCATGTTCCACAGCAGATAGTAGCTGTGGAACGACAAGTTCCAGCGTGCCACAGCAGCACATGAGGTGAAAATGAGGGTAAATCATCTTAACAGGGGCACAGACAGCAAAACAAATGTAAAAACCCTTCACTGCACTATCCGAAACTAAAAAAAACCTTTAGTGCTGGAGTTACATGTAATAAATATACCTGTTCCGACTTGCATACAAATTCAACTTAAGAACAAACCTACAGTCCCGATCACTATCGTAACCCAGGGACTGTCTGTATATTGCAGGACAGTGTACCAATATGGTTCCTCTGTTACGTCCTATAGCAGGGTGTGATAGAAGTACTACCATAGCAGTCATAGTTACCTTCAATAGGCTGCTGCCAAGTTTGCCACGTGGTCTAAGGCAGGGGTCTGCAACGTCGGCTCTCCAGCTGTTTGGAAACTACAACGCCCATCATGCATTTTTATAATCTATATCAGTGGGCATAATGGGAGATGTTGTTTCCCAACAGCTGGAGAGCCGACGTTGCAGACTCCTGCCTTGGCAGCAGCCTATTGAAGGTAACTATGACTGCTATGGTAGTACTTCTATCACACCCTGCTATAGGACGTAATAGAGGAACCATATTGGTACACTATCCTGTAATAAACAGACAGTCCCCGGGTTGAAAGGCTGGGATCGGGGTTATCTCCAAAACAGTCACACGCAAGTCCCCACTGTATTTAGCAGTGATAAGCTGCCGCGTATGCAGTGGGCTCAGCGCATAGCCCAAAAGCAGCTTTAGATTCATGCTTCTTGTCTATTCCTGGTCAGACTGTGGGTGGTGCTATAGCAGTTATTATCGTATCTCCTCCATATTCACAAATCTTATTGCACTGACATGGGAGCAGGAGATATGATCTATAGCACAGAGAGCTGCAGAGCTCAAAATAAACAAGTATTTAGTCTCCTTTGTTTGCTAGAGATAACACACTCTGTTTTCAAACTGCTGGCGTCCTAAGTAACGACCTGTGGTGACGTCACTCCCACAGGTCGGCAGAGCGGTCACTAGAATAACCTGTGTGCACTCTGAGCAGATAAAATCTCTCTCATCTCCTCAACAAAGCAAAATTAACACAGCAATGTATTTGGAAAAAGTCTTCATTTACCGTTCACTACATGTTGAAAGCTCATCTTTGTAGTGGGACAAACCCTTCAATTGCACCCCAAAATGATTCTGTAGACACAGCAACTTTTGAGTCCTCCTCCTCTACATTAAAGTATTGCGCCTGTTGCAGTGAAATCTGGTCTGAACAGTGACCTTTTGTGTTAATCCAGTTTCTATGCTTGCTGTATTTTTAACTATTTTTTTTTTTTTGCCGGTTTGTAAATACACTGCAAACGCTGTTCAAAAATGAAACCTGGCGCAGTGAATAGGACTAAGCTGCAGTTCCAGGTCTGGCCACTACCAGGTGAATGGCGCTGTGTCCGGTCAGCAGTGAAGGGGCCCATCTAATTAGCTGGCTGGAAGGGGGGGGGGGGGGGGGCGCGGCGGTCTGACCCCCAGTGATGGGCCCTCAGTATTGTACCCACAGTAAATTATCCTCTACCCTCTGTGGCTCCTCTTCGGCTTCTTTGTGTAGTTTGCACGTTGCCTATGGAAGGTCAACAGTACAAATGGTTAAATAACGCTTGTCAGTCCGCGACTAAAACGCATCGGAAGCCGTGAATTAGATGCGTTTTTTTGACGCGCTCGCAACTATTTCCTGTTTATTCAGGAACGGAAATGGTATTTGGGATCCATCACAGTTTCCTCATGGCTTCAAAATCATTCCTTGATATTGAGCTCCTGATTGCGCTCGTACGCCTGCACCCCGAGCTCTACGACCCCCAGCACCGCTCCTATAACGACTCCGGAAGGAGAGGAACCCTGTGGAACCAGATCTCCTCTGAAATATTCATGGACTGGGAGGAGCTGAACCCGCAGCAAAGATCGATGAAAGGTGGGTAGAAAACATTGGCGTGAAACAATGTAGAAGTGCAGGACTGTGCTGCCGGGACCTTGTGTCTGCTTCTCTAGTCACATCTAAAGCTGCATTCATGGTCTGTTGGAATCTGTAAGTGCTGAGGTGACCATCACTGTAGAGAAGGGCGGAAGAACCAGATTTCTCTTGAGGAAGCGACTGTTAAATGCTTTTACACCTCTCGGGTCTTTTTGAGGGCGCGTTGTTATATATCCAGCTGAGCCGGAGCTGCACTGAATGTCCAGTTACCACGTGGTGGCAGATAACCTGATTGGTGCAAGGTTATTAAAAGCCCAGGGCCAGAGAAGTGGTGACCCCGTTGTGCTGTAACACTCTGAGTGTGGCGCGTTTTGCACATCTGTTTCACTTCCTTGAGCAGGGGTGGGCAATTAATTTTCCCACGGGGCCACACGAGAAATTGGGATGGTTTTAGAGGGCCAGACTTTATCACGCCGCTGCCCAATTCACCAACACCGGGAATATTAATAGTGGCGCTGAAGCACTACTACAACACTACTGTTGGGGCATGTTCACACGGCATGTTGGATCCGTTTTTGGATCCGGTTTTCATTACATGAAAAACGTATTGAAAACTGCATCCATACTGTATCCAAAAAAAGCATCTTCAAATGCGTTTTTTCGGATCCGTTTTTCAATGCGTTTTCTTTCAAATCACAGACATTCAAATTTTAATCCAATGCGTTTTTCAGATGCGAAAGCGCATCCAAAACTTACCCAAAAGAATGTCGCGTTTTTGGATCCGTTTTTCAGGCTCCAAGAACGCACTCCATTGTTTCCTATGGGGATTTCACTTCGTAAAACGCAAGTAGAATTGACATGACGGATCCGAAAAGCGCATCGAAAAGACGCAAGTAAACGCGCATCGGCCATCACTCGTCTGAACGGAGATGCGTGTTTTACATTGAAACCAATGTAAATCAAACTGCTCATTGTTAGATGCGTTTCTGTGGGTCGGTTTTGGGTCCGAAAAACGGATCTGAAAAACGCCGTGTGAACATACCCTTAGTATGGTCTAAAACAGCTGGGCATTGTATTCCACGGGCCGCACAATGCCCAGGTCTGCCCTAGAGCACACTTCCCTCTGTGTCACCAGGCCATATGACATTTAAGGATATGAGGAAGGTTCACAGATTTGGCCGCACTTCTTGGCCATGTTTACACTACGCACAGATTTGTATAAATGGGTATTTCAATGTTCAAAAATGCTTGGGAACCTTATTTTTTTTTCTTAATAACTGTTTTTAATAACGTTTAAAATTTTCCTAATACCTTCCCAACAGGCATTAAGAGGGGGAAGAGTATGGTTAAGGAAACAGGGACACTTGTCCTATTTAGTTCTAATGCACACTCAAAACATGCAAAAGAAACATCATCACAACACCTTTGGCACTTGAATTGATCTAGGTCACAAATAACAAAAGTTGATTTTCACTATAAGATGCGTATTAAATCTAGACTATGCAAGCCGAAGCGTAATATAATGCACCTTGTCCCTGATGCCAAGAATGAAATAGGCCCCCCCCCCCAGTTAGCATGTATCTGACAATGTGCCAGAAGGGCTTTTGGGCCCCCTTAGGCTGTCAGGCCTGGTAGCGACTGCTACCTCTGCACCCCTTATATAGCTGCACCCCTGCTAGACAGTCTTAAAATGCGCCACATTCATCACAGTGTTGATAAATTTGCCGCAGGTTAGAACTGTCTAGTCTCCATTTGTACCATCTTTAGGTTGGCGCACTTTTCCACCAGAAACTGCAACAAAATTCTGCCGCATTTTTTGTCGCGTTTCAAGCCACGCCTCCTTTTCCATAAAACCACACCCCTTTTGCCAATACCAGGCCCCATTTGTCGGCCTAAGGCGCAGAAGTGCCTAAAACACATAAGACATGTGGCATAAAGCTTGTACTCCGTTATTTTTGGTTCAAATTGTGCCAAAATTTTCACGCCACTGCCTCGATAACTGTGCCCCATTATGTGTAGCAGTAGGCTTCTGTTTATCATCGATTTGTGTAGTGTTACTAATTGATGCAGTGGTCAAGCAGCAGTCGCCCACCGGAAGGCTAACTGTTCTGACATTTAGCACAACCAAAACACCCATTAAACCAGGGGGTCTCAGTGCTGCTGGTAGTTGCCATGTTCTACCAAAAATTGCACAGGTGAATCATGCTTAGATTTTTTAAATTTTTTTTGGACATGGCTGGTGCCCTTTACCACTGGAGAATACACTTGTGTTTCACTGTGGGGGTCATTGTGTTTTCTACAGCTCCCAATCCTTGCCGTTTACACCTGTGTTCACACCTAGATTCTCACAGATCCTTTTGACTAATAATTTATAAATCTTTTTGTTTGTTTTTTTTTTTTTTTTTTTTTTTTTAACCAAACGGAGTAGGACCTCAGACTATGTAAATTATACAATCAGGGGCCTTCTTGACATGAAGCAATGACGATATGGAACTGTATCTCCCATAGTGCACACTAAAATAGCATGATGTTTACAGTTGAGCAGCAGAGAAATTCTGGGCAGCGCGGCGCTTACTGGCAGGGGGCAGCGCGGCGCTTACTGGCGGGGGGGCAGCGCGTGGTTAGCTCCTTTCCTCGGAGTCCTGGGTTCAAATCCCACCACAACATCTGCACGGAGCTTGTTTGTTTTCCGTAGGTTTTCGTTGGTTTCTTCCAGTTTTCCCACCAGATCCAAAAACATCCAAATAGGGTTATCTGGAATTTAGTCTGTGCTCCCCAGTGGGGATAGGGCCCATTGTGAATGATGACCATCTCTGGTCAGCTCTGCTTAATATAACAGCAGTAGATCTTTGAATAAAATTAATTCTGGAACTGGTGAATAGGGAGCTCTCTGTCATTTTGAATGCAGCTCTGGATTTGACTGGAGCACTAGGCACATGTGAACAAACCATCCATCTAGGATACATAACACCAGGCTGTTGAGATCTAATACCAAGTCACAGTTTTTGTTTGTTATTTGCCGCCTTCCATGAACTAATGAGGCGACCCGCTCTGTGTTTTTCAGTCCAGGAGGTGCAGGCGCAGTGGCAGTCACTGAAGGAGAATTTCCGGCAGGAGCTTTATAACCAAATGAGGCAAGAATTCCCATCTACTGGGACCAAGAAGCCGACCTTCTCCCACTTCAACGAGTTGCTGTTCCTTCAGCCGCTCATGGTGATTGACAGGTAAGTTTGAAGGAGTGTTGCCCTCTCATACACTGATGGGATAACAATAGAGTAGACCTGTCAATGGTGTTGTTAGTGGCTAGGGCCGACTCTGGGATCTCCACCTGTGTCCGGAACGCACCTCAGAAAGTCCCTCACCAGAATGTATAGCTGTCACCTTTTGCGCACAACTCCTATTTCTTTTCATAGTTTTGTAAGGCCGAAAAAAGACATAGACGTCCATCCAGTTTCGAGCCTGTTTGTGCTAAGGTGTTGATCCAGAGGGAAGGCAAAAACCCCCAATTGAGTAGAAGCCAAATTGTCCTCATTTTAGGGAAAAAATTCCCTTTCCGACTCCAATCTGGCAATCAGAAAAATCCCTGGATCAATGACCCCTCTCCAGAATCCTGGTCACTATAACTTGTTTTATATTATTTACTCTAGAAATGTAACCAGACCCTTCTCCAGAATCCCGGTCACTTTAACTTGTTTCTATTATTACATCTAGAAATGTATCCAACCCTTCTACAGAATGCCTGGTCACTATGAACTTGTTATATTATTACTATCTAGGAAATGTATCCAGACCCTTCTCCCAGAATTCCTCTGATTCACTTATAACCTGTTATATTTATTACATCTAGAAATGTATCCAACCCTTCTGCAGAATCGCCGGTCACTGATAACTTGTTTCTATTATTACATCTAGAAATGTATCCAATCCTTCTCCTGAATCCTGCTCACTATAACTTGTTCTAGTTATTACATATAGAAATGTAGCCAAAGACCCTTCTCCAGAATCCTGGTCCATAACTTGTTCTATAATTACATCTAGGACATGGTTTTATCCAGGACCCCTCTCCAGAATCCTGGTCACATAACTTGTTAATATTATTACATCTAGAAAATGTATCCAGACCCTTCTTCCAGAATCCCGACACTATAACTTGGTTCTAAGTTATTACATCTAGAAATTATTCCAGAACCCCTTCTCCAGAATCCTGTCACTATAACTTGTTATTATACTCTAGAAATGTATCCAGACCCTACTCCAGAATCCTAGACACTAATAACCTGTTTCATATTATTACGCACCAGACATGCATCCAGCCCTTTTTTGAACTCTGTTATTGAATTCACCATGACAAGTTTAGGTTCCCTCTGGCAGAGAATTCCATAGTTTCACTGCACTTACAGTAAAGAATCCCTTTCTATGTTAGGTAGAAACTTTCGTCCTCAAGACGTAGGAGGATGCCCCCTTTTCTAGAATACAGCCCTGGGTATAAATAAAATCCTTGGGAGAGATCTCTATAATACCTTTGATTGTCATTTGAAACATATTTATTATGTCCCCCCCGAAGCCTTCTCTTCTCTAAACTAAAATAAACCCTAATCTTGCTAATCTTTCTGGTAATTGCAGTCCACCCAGTCCTTTTATTGATTTTTGTGCCCCTTTGCACCTGTGTTTCAAGCTCCTACAATGTCCTTTCCTGTTGCACTGGTGCCAAAACTGTACACAATATCCATGTGTGGACTAACCAGTGACTTGTATATGATGGGATTGTGGATGATTGGGGGAATGGTTCTCATCAGTAGCCCCTCTATGCCGCCTTCTAATGTACCCCATGACCCTATTTGCCTTGGCAGCTGCTGTCTGACACTGCTGCTACAATTAAGTTTACTGTCCACCAGGAATTCCAAAGTCCTTCTCCAGTCACTTTACCCATTGTTTTTTCCATTTAACATGTATCATGTTAATGGATTTTTCCTCCCCATGGTGCATAACCTTGCATTTATCAAGTGTTTAAACCTCATCTGCCATTTACCTGCGTCCAGGCGCGTCCAACTTATCCAGATCCCTTTGTAATAACACATTATTCTCGTATTGTGTTGATTACTTTACAGAGCTTAGTATCTCTGCAAAGAATCGATATTCTACTTGTGCAATCCATGTGTAAGATCCTTTATGAAAATATTTAAAGAGGATAGGGCCCAAGTACTGAACCCTGGGTACCCCACTGGTAACAGGGATCCGTTCTGAGTATGCACCGTAATTACCACCCTTTGTTTTCTATCAGTGAGCCAGTTACATTACCCAGCTTTGCACACATTTTTCCACCATCCAAGCATTTTCATTTTACTAACCAACCTTTTATGAGGCACCGTATCCAATGCTTTAGAAAAAAATCCAAATAAATGACATCCAGTGCCTCACCGCCGATCCAGTCCCTGGAACTAACTTCTCATAGAAAGCTGATGAGATTAGTCTGACAGACCGACCTCATGAAACCCATGCTGGAACGCGTTATACATTTATTTTCAGTGGAGATACTCCAGATAGCATCTCTGATAAAAACTTCAAACATTTTACCGTACAACAGAGGTTAAGCCTTACTGGCCTATAGTTCCTGGATCACTTTTATGCACCCCTTTTTTGAATAATTGTCAACCACATTTGCTATGCGCCAATCCTTTGGACATACCCCGTTTTATATGATTCCATAAATATTAAGAATAGGGGCCTATCAATCACAATTACTTTTTGATCCCTTAAGTAACACGCGGGTGTATGCCATCTGACCTTGGGATTTGTCTATTTTAATCTTCCTAAGACGGACTGCACTCTTCCTGGGTTATTTTTAGACAAGAAAACTTTTTAAGTTGGAGGTTTACCTCATCCCCTCTGTTCAACAGGAAGGTCATCCACCTCAGTAAATAAAGGTGGAGAAAAAAAGTGTTTAAATACGTTTTGCTGTTTTTCTCATCGCCCCTCTACTGTCAGTCATCCCTCATAAATATTCAAAGGGCCAACATTTTCTGTCAATCTTTTTTACGATTTATATAGTTAAAAAATATTTTGGGGTTTAGTTTTACTTTCCACATAGCAAAAGATGTCTTTCCGGTCTCCAGCATTTTTTGCTTCCTTTATCTTTATTTTTTACACACTTTATTTTTTTCCCTATAGCTTTCTTAGGCGCCTCTTCACTGCCCTCCTGTTTTAGTAGCGAAACGCTTTCTTTTTGTTTTTTATTGCCACTTATACATCCCTGTTGATCCACATTTGGGTTTTTTTTCCTGTTTCTAATTTTTTTTAATTGACCATATGTTGTACCTCTCACAGTGGTAGCGCTAGGATGTTTTTTAAAAATATCCCATTATTATTAGTTCTGCCTATTTGAAACACCTTGTCCCGAGTCAATACGGTTTAGGGCCTCCCTAAGCAGAATAAAATTAGCCTTCCTAAAATTCATGTTTTTGTGGCTCCTTGATAAAAAAAATTTCTATTGAAGGATAAACCGGAAATTTTATTATATTATGGTCCACTATTTCCTTGGTGCCCGCTCATCCTTGAACCTTTGTTACTCTGTACAGGTCTATTTAGTTAATATTAGGTCCAGAAATGGCCTTTCCCACTAGTCGGTTCCTGCACCATTTGGCAAAAGGTAATTTATCATTAGTTATTGACAAAAACCTGTTTACCATTGTGAGAAGCTACAGGCTTCAGATTCCCAATTGAATGTCTTGGATAGTGTAAAGTCGCCAGTAATAAAACCTCATTCTGATTAGATGCTTCATCTATTTGCCTGAGGAGTACATCTTCAATGGTAGTTCCCAGTACAGAGGAGCGCTGTGTTCTCCATTCTGCTCTATGGGAGTTCCCAGTACAGGGGAGCGGGATGTTTGGCTGTACTCCCATAGAACAACGTAGAGTCATACTCCAGCGCTACCCACTCTCCATTCTGCGCAGAGACTTCCAGGGGCCCGTTCCTGAGGTAGAGGTGGGACCCACACCTGTTGCACATTGGTGGCATATTCTATCACTATGTCATCAGTGTCGGAGATGGGAACGCCCCTCTAAGCAGAGATCTTCTGAATATGACAACCTGGAAAAGCTACAGAAATCATTTTGAATTCTTATTCTAGAGACGCCGGTCAGTGCCCCAGTGCCGCAAGCAGGACGGAAGAGGAGGACGATGTACAGATTGTCTGCATCAAGGAGGAGCCGCCTTCACCCCACAAGTTTACAGAGAGAGATTCTGAATCCCCTGGACCCACTCATTATGGGATCGACCCACAACATCTTCAGGAGCAAATGGATCACAGACTAAGTATCGGAGGAGTATAACTGGACGAAGAAGAAGATCCTCACACGGCATTTGCCCAGTGTCTTGTACCTTACTTGGCTCAGGTCCCTGACAGCCAGCAAGCCAGCCTGAGAATGGCCCTCACCAACGTGATCTTCTGCTACATTGAGAACGCTCAAGGACGTGTCCCCACAGTCAGCCAGCAACTGATGCGGTACATCTCCCCGCAAGACGAGCCGGCGTCCTGAACACCCAGCAGCCCAACAGAGCGGGTAACTCTCCCCCACAGGAAAGAGCCGGCGCCCCTGAACACCGAGCAGGGCCCGCTACTGATGCGGTGAACATCTCCCCACAGGACGAGCCGGCGCCGGCTGAACACGAGCAGTCCCGCAACTGATGCGGTACATCTCCCCGCAAGACAAGCCGGCGCCCTGAACACCAAGCAGCCATGCACTGAGAATGCGTAACTCCTCCCCGCAAGACAAGCCGGCGCCCTGAACACCCCGCACCCCAACTATGCGGTACATCTCCCCCACAGACGAGGCCGGCGCCCTGAACACCGAGCAGCCCGCAACTGATGCGGTACATCTCCCCGCAGGACGAGCCGGCGCCCTGAACACCGAGCAGCCCGCAACTGATGCGGTACATCTCCCCACAGGACGAGCCGGCGCCCTGAACACCGAGCAGCCCGCAACTGATGCGGTACATCTCCCCGCAGGACGAGCCGGCGCCCTGAACACCGGCAGGTCCCAGTAAATGATGAGGACATTCTCCCCGCAGGACTAGCCGGCGCCCTGGAACACCGAGCAGGCCCGCCAACCTGATGCTGTTACATCTCCCCGCAGGGGAAGGACTAGCCGGCCGCCCTGAACAACCGAGCAGCCCGCAACTGATGCTGTACATCTCCCGCAGGACGAGTCGGCGCCCTGAACACCGAGCAGCCCGCAACTGATGCGGTACATCTCCCCGCAGGACGAGCCGGCGCCCCGGAACCCCGGGCAACCATATCGCCTTCCTCTAGACTAGTCTAACCCCGACCTGTGGCTCTATGGTGGTTTTGAAACTACAACTTTCAGCAGACTGTTTACTGGGCATGCTGGTAGTTGTAGTTCCCCCATCGCCAGAGGTTGGAGAGAACTGAGCTTATCAAACCAAATTGTTACGTAATCTAAAGTTCTAAAATACTTTTGTGTTCCAACTTCTTACAATTTTCAAGATCTCTGCTTGCTGTCTGTTTTTTTGGTTACACTTCGTGTCTGTCAAACTTTGCATACCTTATTCTTACAAATACGTAGTTACATAGTACGGTTGAAAAAAAAGACACGTGTCCATCAAGTTCAACCAAGGGTGGGGACAATGTGGGTGAAGGGAACAAGACAAGGAGTTGAAGCCCAGCCTTCCCACTGGTGAATGCCCTGAAACCCACAAGGCAAGAACCAATCTGCTCCAGTGGAGACCCCATCTCTGACCCCAGCGTTGTCACCAGACAGGATCCAGAATCTTACATAGCTATGTAGGCATTAATATTCTTTACTTTCAGGTAGTTATCTAAGCCTTTCCTGAAACCCTCACCTGTTCCTGCTGTGACCTGCTCCTCAGGCGGCTATTCCACAGATTTATAGTTCTACCCCAGTGGAGACCCCATCTCTGACCCCAGAGCCTCCACCAGCCAGGATCCAGAAAGTTACATGGCCACGTACGCATTAATATTCTTTAGTTTCAAGTAGTTATCTAAGTCTTTCCTGAAACCCTCATCTGTTCCTGCTGTGACCTGCTCCTCTGGCGGTTATTCCACAGATTTATAGTTCTACTCCAGTGGAGACTCCATCTCTGACCCTAGAGCCTCCACCAGCCAGGATCCAGAATTTTACATGGCCACATACGCATTAATATTCTTTAGTTTCAGGGTATTTATCTAAGCTTTACTTGAAACCCTTCACTGTTCCTGCTGTGACCAGCTCCTCAGGTGGCTTTTCCACAAATTCACATTTCTTATTATGAAGAAGGCTTTTCTCCTCTGGAAATTGAATCCCTTTTTCTCGCAAGCCGAAGGTAATGTCCCGTCTCTTTTGAGGGTGCTTAACTTGAATTGATTTCTCCGTCATACTTTATGTAGGGATCATTTATATATTTATATAAATTAAATTCATGTCCCCCCGAAGCCGCCCTTTTATCTCAAGACTAAATTAAGTCAATTCTACTAACCTCACTCCTCCTAACTAAGATGCTCCATTTTCCCCTTATAAGTTTGGTTGCTCGTCTTTTGTACTCCTCTCTAGTTCCATTACATCTTTTCTATAAACTGGGGCCCAGAACTGAACAGCATATTCCAAGTGAGGCCCCCAGTTCTATCACCTTCTAGAAACAGTCAGGACTACTGACTGGTAAATTTTAACAAACTACACTCCTCAACATTGAAATTGCAATACCAAGGAAAGAAAGTCTTGGAGTGATGGAAATCTCGGGATGGATAGACACGCTAATAATATGCAAATAAGATTTGAGGGAAGAAAAATTCAAAACTTCTTGATATATTAAGAATGGAGTATGGGCGGCCGGCACAGGAATCTCCGCACTTCCCTGCCTCGGCTGCTATCAGTGAGGTTATTACTGGTATAATAGGAAAGTCCTGCCGCAATGAATGCACTTGGGGAAATCATCGGGATCGGCTGCTGGAGGCTCCTGTGCAAATGACGTCCCAGATGTGCTGGGTGGGAGTCAAATCCGGAGACGCTGTGGCCATAGTAGCAGTTTTAGGCCACCCAGACGGCTCACAGTAGTATCAGAAACGTGGGGTCTGGCATTGTCCTGTAGAAAAGTGGCTCCTGCAACACTTAAGAGAAATGTTTGGACTATACTGTTCACAGGTACACCGGTTCATTGAGACATCGAAGCACACAATCAGTGTAATACCGCGCTGTCAGTGTGTCAGAGATAAAGACTAGAGGGGTCCAGCTATTATACCATTTACACCATAATCTGACGTTCCCTTGTGAAGCCCTCTTCATGGCGTTGCCCACTTGGTCTCCAGACCAGTCTCCGGTTCGAGCCGAACCTGACGGCGACCTGAGCACCGAACCCCATTAAAGTCAATGTCAGTGGGCTCGGATCGGGTTTTGGAGAAAACGTTTGTGCCGAACTAACCATTTCCAAATGGTTCGGCTCAACACTATTGTAGAGGATAGCCTTTCACTCCATCCTCCATTGCTGAGCACCATGATAGCCTATGAGAGCGGTTGGGTGAGGTCAGTGGAGACCTGTATCTGGACGCTCGTAGCCCAATGTCCTGCAGATGCCTTCTGTCTGGTATTTGATTTGGACACTGTTTGCCGCCCAGGCAGATGGATTTGGCGTCCAGTCTCCTTGCAGTTACAGGATGGTGATCACTAGCGCCATTCAACCATCATAGACCCGTCCAAGCTTGGGTTCTCCTCCCTCCTCTTGTCCCGTCCAGTTCTTCATTGATCTCCAACCCCCGGGACGCACAATGTTTGGACGTCGCTCGACCTCTCGGCCTCTGCGAGTAAGTAAAACCAAGGTCTCGCAGGGATACTGTGCTGAGTGAACAATCGTGATAACTGGCGCGAGCAGGTGCCACACCGCACAATCCTCCCGCAGCCGAGCTCTGAGGTTTCAGGGGGCTTTTATACCCCCACAGATTGGGGCGAGGGGCTGGAACATTATTTCCAGATCTTGGCGACACCAGCTACTTCCAAGATCTGCAGAACCTCCTTCTTGGTACTACAATTGGAGTGTCAGGACAGGAGAAAAATGTGAGATTCTCCATAGGTTTGACCCAAAAGTGCATCAGATTTGCACGGAAGTTCTGTAAAGTAGATAGAAAACCAAATTAAACAAATGAGTCAAAAATATTAGACTCGGTCATTTATTTTTGAGGAAAATGACCCCATATTGGCTATCTGTGAGTGACAAAAGTATGTGAACCTTTAGTTTGTGTCCACATGTTGTGTTACTGCATGTATGACCATCAAGGATTTTACCATGAAGGCATTTCATGTCCTGCTTGTCTTCTCTACAGCTTTGTCTTCGAAAGGGGAAGTGTATCATTTGTTTGCGCTGTGTCATGTGACCCAGCAGACTTGACATCGCCATGCCTTTCCCCACAGGGGTTTTTGTTCTCACGTCCTGAACCCTCTAGTCCAATGTCCCCCCCCCCCCCCCCTTCAAACTGCGCCCACCAGCTGTTTGGGAAACTACAACACCCATCATTCATTTAAATAATTCATATAACATAGGCATGATGGCTTTGTAGTTTCCCCCAACCATTTGGAGGGCCAAAGTTTGAAGACATTGCTCTAGTCAAACAGAGGTCTGTTATGTAAACGTCCCAAGAATAACCTAAAATATTTTAAGCTATAAAGTACTACAATGAAAGCTTGAGTGTTTAGCACTTCTGGCCCTTTATAAAGCGTATAGAGGTCCTAGGTTCAAACCCCTGCAGGAACCAAACATATTTAATTTTTTTTTTTGCAGTGTAAATACATGATTGACGTTTCTTTTTTATGGTGGGGGGGAATCCAATAGACAGACAAAAAACCAAGCAGCATGACTATTACTTATCTATACTGTCTAATTAGTAAGGAGTACAGAGAACGGAAGTGGAATGACAGCACCTGGGGCTGAACACTCACTCAGCAGTGAGTGTGTTTGCATTTACTAAGAAGTACAGAGGAACAGGAGTATGAATGACAGCACACCTGGGGTTGAACACTCGCTCAGCAGTTGAGTGTGTGTGTGTATTAACAAAGGAGAACAGAAGGGCGGAGAGTGAGAAAGACAGCACCTGGGTTTGAACACTCTCTCAGCATGAGTGTTGTGTGAAAAACTAAGGCGTACAGGAGACAGGAGTAGAATGAACGTGTCACAGGTTGGTTAACACTCGATCAGCAGTGAGTGTGTGGGGATTACTAAGGATTACAGAGGACAGGAGTAGAATGACATCACCTGGGTTGCTCACTCGCTCAGCAGTAGAGTGTGTGTGATTACTAAGGATAGACGAGGGCAGGGAGTAGAATTACAGACCTTGGGTGGAAACACTCGCTCATCAGTGAGTTTGTGTGATTATAAAGAGTAACGAGGATGGACAGGAGTAGAATGACGGCACCTGGGGTGAAACACTCGATTCACCAGTGAGTGTGTGTGATTACAAGGAGTACGAGGACATAGTAGAATGACGGCACCTGGGGGTAACACAACGCTCAGCAGTGAGTGTGTGTGATTACTAACAGGAAGAGACTGACATTATCTGCTTAGAGTAGAGTGATATCTGACATGAGCTCTCATCACTGGATCAGTATCCCTGGACACGAGTTGTAAACAAAGGATCACAAGGTACAGCTAAGAACAAAAACGGTGCAAAGAATTTTTATAATGATGATGGTGAAAATGTTTATTATTTAATTTGCAAGTCAAAATAACAGTACCTGAAGTGCAACCCCATACACAGTCACCTTATTTTGTTAGGGCATCTCCTTTCAGACAGGAGCCAATAAAGGGAACAACTGATCGTCACGGTTCTGCCAAGTCAATTGTGGCCTTGCCGTTCCTCTGTAGCGGACACTTGAGTGTACTATTACATGTCGACCATTAAAATGTCTGACTGTCCGTGTAGTCAATGTGAACCATTGGTGGCGTCTCGGTCATACACTGTGGTGGTGTTATGTGATTGTCTTGTAGAACATCTCTTGTAGTCACTAAGAATGGATCTGACTATAGTCGTGTTAAAAGGAATCTTTGTAATTAGAATTTTTTTTCCTTTTTTTTTAAGAAATAAAACAAAAATACCCGTGCTCCAGCGTTATGGCCTTATGTTGTATTTACAGAGTTCGTCGCTGAAATCTGTCAACTTAAAGGACCAGATTTCCCCCCCCCCGCCCCCTTTTATTTATTTTTCCTACAATCGGCCACAGCAGTAACAGTCCTTCTCTACAGCAGCCAGCAAGTGGAGATCTAACAGGCACCAAGAGGAAGGTATCAATACAGTATTTTCCCCCCTGTTTTGAGGCCCCTTGTGAGGGGGAGGTGGGCTTAAGCAGTTTGATAAAAAAAATGTAACTAAGAACCTCACAAATGTTCATGAATCCAAAGGAAAAAAAGAAAATTTTTTGGCCTTTTGTTTGATTTTTGTGTTTTAGAGCTCGATATTGGATTATGTTTGTTTTACTGCCACACCAGCGTGCACCTATGAAAAATTTTTTTCAAAAAACTTTTTGGGGTTGCAAACCCAAAAAATTGTTTTTTTTTTTCTATTGGTGTCATTGACTGTACTATATAATGTAACAGGAAACCGAGAAATAATTGCAAATAGGGGGGAAAAAATTTACTTGCGACACATTTTGTGGGGTTTTGTTTTTATGGCGTTCACTCTTCGGGATAAGAAGGTTACTGGGTTCTGGGAGGGGGAACTGAATCAGGCGGGGAATTTTTTTTTTTTTTTTCCACCTCTGGCCTGATGATGGACATTTGTTTTGCGGGCTGAACTGTGGTTGCACCATTTTGGGATAGATGCTTTTTTGGTCACCTTTATTTCCCCCGTTTTTTTGGGGTCATGCGCGCCGAGTCAAAATTTGTCGCTTGTGGGAGTTTTATTTTTTTGTTTCTTCTACGGGTGTATTCAGTAATAACGGGTATAAAAGAGTTTTTATTTTTTAGTGGATCGGTAGCGTTGGAACAGATGCGGGTGATGCCTAATCGTGTACTTTTTTTTCGTTTTTATTTGTTAACATGGGCAAAATGTGGTGATTTTAAACTTTTATAAAACTATTTTTTTATACTTTAAAATTTCGTTTTTTACACACTCTACGATTTCGAGTATCCGTTTTATTTTACCATGAAGAGAAATGCAATTCCGAAAAAACGCAATGACCCAATAAACCAGTCTGGCTAGATGCCTTACATATGACAGCAGGTTGTAGTTTGAAAAACGGTGAAATCCCCGTTTAGTAATATACTTTACCCCATTGTACATATGTATGTAATATACATATTACTAGAGGTCTCATTTCATCTAGAAGAACTGTTTGAACTTTAGTGTCCTAATGACCTACATTTTCACTTAGAGTAGTGTAGGAGGAAGCCCAATAGGGAGAGTTAACAGCATTTTTAAGCCTATTTGTGTTTTCAGTATGGTGAAAACCCAATAGAGGGGCGCTATATTGACATGCTTTTTAACTAATGTGGTTTCAGATAGTGTTCAAGCCCAATAGGGGCCTATAACAGCAATTTACATGTGGTTTTTAAATCTTTAAAAATCACTAAATATATATTATAGTATTTATATATATATATATATTATTATATAATATTATAGTATATATTATATTAGGTATATCATATATAGTTGGAGAGAGAGAGAGTGCTGTGCGAGCTTAAAGTCAGTTTTTATAGTATAGATGGGTGTTTATAGAAATTATTAGAAGTTTTTAATACTTAAATTTATAAATGTTTTCGATTATAGAATGTTGAGTTGGGTTTATGGTATATATACGAAACCCCGCTCAACATTCTATAATAGACTATCTAAAACATTTAATAAATGTTATTAAGGAAAATTCTGATAATCAGATGCTGTTTTTGGATCAGTTTTTTAGATGTGTGTTTGGTGATCCGAGTTTTCGGGATCCTAAGGGTGGTAATTTGCTCTTATTCGGTTACATACATCTTTATAGGGTCTGCTTGTTTGGATCCAGCTGACGACCCAAACACGCATCAAAATAATGTGCAGTGATTTACTTTGCTTTTACGATATGATAGTACGTACTTAGTCGGACGTCATTTGACAAGTGTGGATCGCGATGTGGTTTCGTGTCTCATGTGCGTCTTTTGGGATTTCCGTCCCAAGAACCGACATGTTGAGGAAATCCTTGGTCCAAAAGACGCAGTCAGCTGCCTTTTCTAATAGGATAAGACTATAGGGTGGCGATGGCTGTAGCTGCAGTTGTCTCAAGCAGTCTCATGTCTAAACACATCAGCAGCCTCTATATATAAACTATAGGTAGGCGATTTCCTTGGTCTGGCATGCCAACACATCCAAACACACAGTTGCTGCCTCTATAATAAACTATGAGTTGGGGTTGTGGATTTTGTTTTGGGTTATCATGTGAGTGAGGGATTTTTTTTTGTTTTTGTGGGATTTGGTGTGCGGGTTGTGGGGGTTGGTGAGTGGGGGGTCGAGGTGGATTGGTGTTTGGGGTTTTTTGTGGGTGATTGTCATTTCTTGGAGGTGATGTTGTGGTGTTTGTTTTGTGTGAATCCTGCTGCATTTGCCAAACACACATCCAACACACGCTGCCTCTATATAATAACTATAGGGAGTCATCCTTGGCAGGCATCCAAACTACAACCAGAGCTACACATTGCTGCCTCTATAGATAAACAATATGGGCAAGCGATTGTCTTCTTGCATCCGAACACATCGAAATCACACAGCTATGCCTCTAGTAATAAACTTATAGGGGTGTGGAACCCTGGGCTGCAGCAACACTACAATCCAAGACACACGATTAGGTGCTGCCTCATAATAACTATTATGGAGCGATCCCCCCCCCTTTGTTGGCTTTAGCATTTGTCCCAACACATCCAAGACACAGCTGCCCCTCGGAAATATACTATAAGTGGATTGCGATCCTGTCTGCAATTATGTGTGCCAACACATCCAAACACACAGTTTAATGCTTGCCTCAATAATAATGTCTATATGGGCTATCTTCTGGCTTTGGTTCAGTCCAACACAGTCCAAAACACTAATTGGGTGGTGGACAGATGCCTCTATAATAACTAAGGGAGGCGATCCTTTGTGCAGCCAAGACGTGACCAAACACTACTGGAGGCTGCCCTTATATGAAAGTAACTATATGGGGACTGAGTCCTGGGCTGCATCCAAACACTTTTTTGATTTGTTTCTCACAGTCTGCATGTTGTATACCTGATTTTTAGGATCCTCGAGTCTTAGCTGGTAGCGTTTTTGGATTGTGATTTTTTTCCGGATTTAAACACTTGATCGGTGCCAAAAACGTATCCCAAAACAGCTACAAAACTGCCGCGATTTTAACAATGTGCATATTACTCTGTTAATAAACATGCATTGGGTGTTCAGGTTGTGGTTTGTTGACGAGTGGGAATCGCCGAAGCGTGTTTATTTGCGTCTATCTGTATTTGCCCGTCAATGCCATATTATTGATGGGTCTTTGAAACGAGCAGGGGTGGTGGGGGGTTGGCAGAGCCCTATAGGAGTAGGAACTATAGGGGCGATCCTGCTGGGCAGGAAAAGAGCCTCAAAAGTCCATGGCATGGATGCATTGGATGCAAGTTACGGCAAGACACTGGGGCGCTGTCTGTTGCTTTGAAGTGCCATTTTTTAAATCCATAACGGATCCAATCACGTGCCGTGTGGAACGACCCCAAATATCGAGTCCCCCGACCTGACCTCAGTCAGCTCGCTCAATAGTTTGTACTCCCTTCTGTATAAACAATGCAGAAGGGTGTACGAAGACGGCGACTAGTATTTCATAAGGCTTCCAGCCGCCATGTTAACCGATCGGCATCTGACGATCCCAACTGGAGTGAGAGACAGTGTGCGGCACAAATTCGCATTCATTTAGGCGCCTCGCCGTCTAAGGGATTAAACAGCAGGGACTGGAGCCAGCTCCATTCCCCGCTGTTACCAGCGGGGGTCAGATGCACTTTGCAATCACTACATAGATCCCTACCGGCACCAATAGTTGCCGGTACGTCCTGTGTCGATAAGGGGTTTTGCCATGATCTAGATGTTGGGATTCTCCAAAATGTGGGTATGGTTTAATCACTTTTCTAAATTGTATGTGATTGAAGAAAAAGTGTAGCCTGTGAGAGGCTGCAGCCGGGTTAGCTTAGATGCCCTTAGTGTTCGCTGTTACATTGAGCTGCGACTGTTGAGGATCCTGATCTGGGCCACGGGCTGTGCGAACAGGTCAAGACAGGAATACAAAACCTGTATACTTGTGCACAATACAGTTATCCTTCTGTGGTAATTTTTTTTTACCAAACAACTATTTGATCAACTACAGGAGACTGAATATCAGGCCTCGGAGCCTCATGGGGAGGTTGTGCGATGACATCATAGAGGAGCAAATTTTTATTTAAAACACCGGAACAACAACTGCCCTTTTTGGTTTTCAGACTTTAGAGGACAGTATCAGCCTGTTTAGGTTGAGAAATCACTCTTGGCACAACGCCCTTTAGGAGTTCTCCATAGAATATATAGACTGACTTCTGTCAGCATTAATAGCACAGTGTATTACAGCTAAGCAGAGAGCAGGTCATGTGCCGTAACAGACTGTTGCATCAGCCAGCAATCCTGTATGCAGCTGCAGGGAAGCAAAGCTACCGCATTACAGTGCAACTAGAATCTAGTCCTAAAGAACAAAGGGAACAAGAAACAAACCTGGCGTGTTCCTTTAAGTACAGTACCACGTTACCGCAAGAACAGTTCCTTCCTGTCTCGACTCAGAACAATTAGCCAATTATCTCTAGTTTTTGTAATTGAAGCCGTATGAAAACTGGTTACAAAAATAAACCTACCCTTTAAGCATTGCACCTGCTTCCATTTCATCCATTTCTTGTGCTCCCACATGGACCTGCCGGATAGACGCATTCCTCAACATCACAGACCTCTATGCGGGCGAGGGCTCCGACACTGAAGCACAAGGAAGTTCATTGTCTTGTGACCCTAACCCTATAATTTAATACATGTTCTTGAAGGGAAACACCTGGGCGTTCATCTGGTAACAAGTGACCTGTTGTCCGCCCACCGTCGCCTCTCAGTGCCACTCCATGGGGCACATTACTAAAATCCCTGCAAAAAAATATATATATATTTTTTAAAAACGCGTCGATCCCTTGTTTATAAAACATCCGGCCACCACTTTTTCGTGCATGTTATATTTGTGGCAGTTGTTTTCTAATAATCGTTATATAGCGCCAACATATTCCGCAGCACTTTACAATTTAAAGGGTAATTCTACACAAATCTTCTTTCATACGTAACCTCTTAAAGACCAAGCATTTTTTTCCCCCCGTCTTGTTCAGTTATTTCCCTCCCTTCCTTTCAAGATCCATAACATTTAATTTTTCTATCTACATTGACATATGAGGGCTTATTTTTTATTTTTTGCAGGACAAAATGTGTACTTTTTAATGGTTCCATTGACCATACCACATAATGTACTGGACAACCACCCTAAAAAAAAGTGGTTGGAATGTGAAAAAAAAAAAGTTGTGCCATTTTTGCAGGGGTTTTGCTATTGTGGAGTTCACTTTGTGGTTAAATCATATCACAGAGGTTTTGTCCTGGACTTCTGGGTGGGAGGGGGGGAGGGGTCGATTAATTGGGGGAGGGAGTTGAAAAAAACAAACCAATCAAAACTGTAAACTCAGTAGCTCAACATACAGTGGGGAAAAAAAAGTATTTAGTCAGCCACCAATTGTGCAAGTTCTCCCACTTAAAAAGATGCGAAAGGCCTGTGACTGACATCATAGGTCGACCTCAACTATGAGAGACAAAATCAGAAAACAAATCCCGAAAATCCCATTGTCTGATCTGGAAAGAATTTATTTGCAAATTATGGTGGAAAATAAGTATTTGGTCAATAACAAAAGTTCCTCTCAATGCTTTGTTCTATCTTCTTTGTTGGCAATGACAGAGGTCACACGTTTTCTGTCTTCACAAGGTTGGCGCACACTGTTGCTTGTATGTTGGCCATCATTCCATGCAGATCTCCTCTAGGCAGTGAGGTTTTGGGGCTGTCGCTGGGCAACACGGACTTTCAAACTCCCTCCAAAGGTTTTCTATGGGGTTGAGATCTGGAGACTGGCCAGGCCACTCCCAGGACCTTGAAAATGCTTCTTATGAAGCCACTCCTTTGTTGCCCTGGCGGTAGTGTGGCTTGGGATCATTGTCATGCTGAAGACCCAGCCACGTTTCATCTTCAATGCCCTTGCTGGTGGAAGGAGGTTTGCACTCAAAATCTCACGATACACGGCCCCATTCATTCCTTCATGTACATGGATCAGTCGTCCTGGTCCCTTTGCAGAGACGCAGCATGATGTTCCCCCCCCCCCCCCATGCTTCACAGTAGGTCTGGTGTTCTTTGGATGCAGCCTTCTCTCTCCTCCAAACACGACGAGTTGTGTTTCTATCAAAAAGTTCTCCTTTGGTTTCATCCGACCATATGACCTTCTCCCAATACTCTTCTGGATCATCCAAATGCTCTCTTAGCAAACTTCAGACGGGCCGGACATGTACTGGCTTAAGCGGGGGACACGTACTGGCACTGCAGGATCTGAGTCCCTGGCGGCGTAGTCGGTTACTGATGGTCGCCTTTGTTACGTTGGTCTCGGCTCTCTGCATTCACTAGGTCCCTCATGTGGTTCTGGGATTTTTGCTCACAGATCTTGGGTGGAGCCCCAGATGGAGGGAGATTCTGTGGTCTTTTATGTCTTCCATTTTCTAATTATTGCTCCCACAGTGGATTTCTTCACACCAAGCTGCTTGCCTATTGCAGATTCAGTCTCCCCAGCCTGGTGCAGGGCTACAATTTTGTTTCTGGTGTCCTTCCACAGCTTTTTGGTCTTCACCATAGTGGAGTTTGGAGTGTGACTGTTTGAGGTTGTGGACAGCTGTCTTTTATACTGCTAACAAGTTCAAACAGGAGCCATTACTACAGGTAATGAGTGAAGGACAGAGGAGCCTCTTACAGAAGAAGTTACAGGTCTGTGAGAGCCAGAAATCTTGCTTGTTTGTAGGGGACCAAATACCTATTTTCCACCATAATTTGCAAATAAATTCTTTCCAAATCAGACAATGGGATTTTTTGGATTTGTTTTCTCATTTTGTTTCTCATAGTTGAGGTCGACCTATGATGTCAATTACAGGCCTCGCTCATCTTTTTAAGTGGTGGCTGACTAAATATTTTTTTTTCCCCACTGTATAGCATGTGAATGTGCCATCCATGTCCCCTTCTCACCCCTCCTAACAAGCAGGCCATTTTTTCTACATGGAGTACAACACTTAAAGGTGTGTCTCGGCAGTTCAAGTATCCCATTGGTCTGTCAGGACAGGACGAAAAATAGAAGAAGAGAATCATACTTCCCTCCTGGTTGCTGCTGTTCCGTCGTGGTGGCCGTCCCTACGATCCCGGCTCTAGCCATGAACATTCATTGTTCACGTGACAGGTGCAGCCAATCACAGGCCACAATATCCTGTGCACGTGACCACTGCAGCCTTTCATTGGCTGCACCGGTCATGTGAACGAAAGTTCACTGCTACTTCCGAGGTGAATGGACTGGCCGCCGCATCAAGGAGGTAAGTATCAGTCTTTTCTTATGTTTTTCATCATGCCCCAACAGACCAATGAGATATTTGAACTGCCGGAACACCCTTTTAAATCGGTCACAGAAAGACAAAGAAGTGGACGTCATTTTGCTCCATCACAAAAAATAAAAATAATTACAAATAATAAAAGGGCAAAAATTCTACAAAAATTTGTAAGTTGCTCTGTTTTGAAAGCTCATGTATGCAAAGTAGTAGTATATTTATGTTTGGTGGCCTATACCAGTGAAGGTACTTACAAAAATCGGCAACAAAAAAAGAATAAAAATCATGCATGTAATAAAGTGAAAAGGATAAATATCACAGCAGAAAAAAAAGATGGAAATAAAGTTGCACAATTTCAAGGAAACGGAGTAAAGAAAATCTAGTCGCACGCTGTATTACCCAAAAAACTAACAGCGAAGTCCCGCCCTTCATTCTGAATTTTCTGTGAGCTGTGAACGATCACGTGACACATGCAGCCAATCACGGGTCACAGTAGTCACGTACGAGCATTTTTAGCTCATGGAACACCCCTTTTAAAGGGGTTGTCTCACTACAAAGATCAGCTTTCAACATTTAGTGAACACTAAATGAAGAAGTTTTCAAAATATATTGCTTTGTTCATTTTTTTTTTGTTTTTTTTTTTGTTATTGAGCTACAAATGATTTTATCACCACCTGAGGGGTTTCTGGTTTCTGTAGTTACCGACCTGTTTGCTTGTTCTCTCGCTGCTGTTTGTCTAATCTGATAGCAGGAAATGACTTCATCACACAGGTCTGGGCACAGAACTGCAGGCAGCCTGAGAGCTTGTGTGTTATCTGATCTTCTAAACAAAGGACACTAATTACTACAGTAGTAGTAGAAGGAGATTGTTTATCTAATTAGCAGAAGTCTGATTACAAGGAGCTCGTATGCTAATTACCCACAGCTTGACCAGGAAGTGACAGGATGCATGAATGAAAGAATGCTATGGACTCTATGAAACCGTAAGATGAGACAACCCCTTTAATTTTCTATTGAAACACAGTGGAGTTTGGTAGGGAGGCTTCTGATAGTTGTGAAAAAACATACAAAAAATCGGACATTACTTACTCAAAAAACACCACAATTTTTTGGGCCATGTTCAAAGCTCAATGGCTGGACTAAACCGAACCCAGAAGCTGGCAACTCTGGCCTTTATGCTAACTGGGAAAAATTGACAGGTGCAGCTAATTGCAGAGCAAAAGCCCACATACCCCCACTGCTAGGGGAACAATTAGATGATAAAAAACTGCACATCAACTTAACACCTGTTCACACCAGCATGCAGAAAAGCCACAGTATAATGCATGGGGAGATTGCACAAATGCAAAAATACCAATAGATCAACCACTCGCATACCCTCAGTGCATGAGGGGGCTGGTTTCTGGTACTACAAATAAGACGATACAGAAGGGTGGCATAATACAGATACGTGTGATGCACCATGCTGGCTTACAACCTATTAGTGACGCCCATACCAGGGCTGTGGAGTCGGTAAGCCAAAGCTCCGACTCCAACTCAGACTCCGACTCCTCAATTTTCCTGACACCGACTCCAACTCCGACTCCTCAATTTTCCTGACTCCGACTCCAACTCCGACTCCTCAATTTTCCTGACTCCGACTCCAACTCCGACTCCTCAATTTTCCTGACTCCAACTCCGACTCCTCAATTTACCTGACACCGACTCCTGACTCCGACTCCCTCAATTTGGCGCTATTAAGTGACTTACTGTAGTAAGATGGTAACTCAGGCTGTTTATCACCTTATACAATAATCAAGCATTTAGTAGAACACTGACAACAAAAGGTAACAATGTTTTTAACTTCTCTGACTTTCAGGCTCCATTCTTACCATCCACTACGCTTTGTACATGAGGCTACAATCATTTTATAGACCATCATCTTACATATCATATACATCCATTTCTTAGTATTAGCATCTGCTTAGTTCTGCGGATTCTTGTCATGTAACTGCATGGTTACTGTTTTGCTCCTAAAAATCTTAATTTTGCTTTCAGCTCTGCCTGAATCCTTCTGGGCTCTGGATCAGATTCAAGCATGACTTGACCAAAATCTGATCCCAGCACTCTTCTACACGAATACAGCTTTTTCTTCATCTCTAATGGTATGCTCACAGTATGCGCCGCAGTACACCGTGTTTCTGGAGCTCGCGCTGATCAGCACGTACTCACGAGGCGCGGGGGGGGGGGGCAGCAGTACTCGAGTGTATGAAGTAACTCATCTTGTAGGACACTCGCATATAGCTCAGCATTGAGGTCACCATCCATCCTGGTCAAGTATCCAACATCTTTGGCTGTGAAACATCCCCATATCCTCAGGCTTCTTCCACCGAACTTGACAGTTCCTCCATCTCTCGATCCATTAGCCCCCTTTTCCCTTGATTCTTCCAAACCAATTTGCCCCCATCACAGCCCGTTTCCAATCTTCCATTTTTCGTACTTTTTGGCAAACTCGAGCCAACGCTTCTTATGACGAGATTGAAGTCGAGGATTATTCGCCTATTTTCAGGCCATCATTCCAGACCTTTGTAATGCGTATTGCCCGGTGCTATTGGAGAATGTAAGAACAGGTTGTAATTTGTCCCAGCACCAGGAGCAAAACAGTAACAATGCAGTTACATGAGAATAATCTGTAGAACTCAGTAGATACTAAATAGTTGAAGGTGAAAGTTATGTATGAGAGCCAAGATTGTCTATAAAATGATGGGAGTCTTATGTTGAAAGCTGTAGTGGATGGGGAGATATGGAGCCTGAAAGTCACAAGTCCAAAACATTGTTACACTTTTGCTTTTTGATGTAAAATATATTTATAGGATACGACTTTCGAACACAAAAAACTTAAATATATAAGTTAATATGAAGTGAAAAATTTTGCTGAAATCTGTTTGCTATGGGAGCAGAATCTTTTCCCCTGGGGCAGCGCTTTGCCTGCTCCATGTCATCAATTACACTCCTCATGTGATGAGGCTGAAGATATGGGAGCAGGCAAAGCGCTGCCCGGACCCAATTCCTCTTGCTCTTTGCATCGAAATAACTGGACCAACTTATTATATATTTTAGGAGTCGGACCATTTTTTACCGACTCCAACTCCGACTCCTGCAAAATGGGCACTGACTCCACGACTCCGACTCCACAGCTCTGGCCCATACTATTAGATTAGGAGGGCTGCCCAGCACTTTCTGGGTGTCCAACAGAAAGCACAGGCACCCTCCGCTCCCCAGCACTATTGGGCAGGTAAAAAATATGACATACTGGAAAAATGTTAAATATGAGGTATTAGTTGGTACAGGGGCCCCGGTACGCAAGCTCGCAAGCCCCGTCAAGCTCATCATGTCTTCCGAATCCCTACGCTAACAATTTACAGAAAAAACAGACAAAAAATGGGACATTACTTACTAAAAAAACACCACAATTTTTTGGACCATGTTCACAGCTCAATAGCTGGACTAAAAAGTTCTGAAAGTTTTGGAAAACCTGTTTAATAAAAGTCTGTTTTTGGTGTTCTTGGCTTGCTTGTGTTTGGTACTTGTTTTGCATGCTTAGGAAAAGTCTCATCTTCTGTGCAGTAAACACAGTAATTTTTTTCTTCTTTTTTTTCTTTCTTTTAGTTGATGCCAGCCTCCCCTTGCAAGAAAACCATCAAACCAATAACAACGATGTAGAAATCCAGATCGAAATTGAAGATTCGGAGGAGAGTACAACCATGACCGAAGAAGAACGATACAACCGGGATTACATAAAGTCCTTGTTTGAGATCATGCTACTGATGGGCAAGCAGAACGTTTCATTGGAAGGACGTCATTTTAAAGATCCAGAAGGAGTTTACTCGCCGGACAACTTCCAGGCTCTTCTCGAGTATCGAATCAATTCTGGAGATGAGGTTCTGAGGAGGAGGTTTGAGCTGATGGCCGTCAATCAGGCCTACTGCTCTCGTTTCCAGCAGGAGCATATGTTGGAAGTTTGCGAGAACTGTATCCGAGAGGAGGTCATGCGAGACGTACGGAACTCCCAGTTCTTTTCAATCGTTGTGGAGGACGCGGTTGATTTGGCAGGAGAAGAACACATGCCCATTTTCATCCGGCACATAGATGACGCCAACAATCTCCACGAAGAGTTTGTTGGTTTCCTCCCTTGCGAGGAGGATGCAGAAATCATCGCCATGAACTTCATAATGACCCTCACAGAAAAATGGAAACTCAATATGGAGTATTGTCGCGGGCAGTCTTATGTCTCTTCCAGTAGGTTTTCTTCCAAAATGAAAATCGTAGCGTCGCGGCTTCTACAGAAGTGTCCGCAAGCAACTTATACTCTTTGTTCTTCCTGTGCCTTGAATATATGGTTGGCCAAATCCATTCCCGTCGCCGGAGTTTCCGTGGTGTTGGGTACTTTGGAAGATATCTATTTGTTTTTTAGTAAGGCGCCCAGCTTACAGTTCGAGCTGGAAAATACAATCGGCAGTCTTTTTATGGACAATGTCGACAAAGGTAACGAACTGAAGGACATCCTGAAATCGGAGTGGACAAGCCGACACGACTCCTTCGAAATTATTGTGACGCTTCTACATGCGCTCGTTCTCTGCTTGGATAGAGTAGCCTGTGATAACTCGCTTCGGTGGAATACAAGGATCACCAGCCGTGCATTTCTACTGTCAAGTGCCTTGACGGATTTTGACTTTGTCGTCACGATCGTCATAATGAAAAACGCCCTCTCGTTTACGCGCGCCTTCGGGAAAAACTTACAAGGGCTGACCTCCGATGTTTTTTCGGCGGCCAACAGCTTGACCGCCGTTTTACACGCGTTGAACGAAGTCATGGAGAACATCGAAGTTTATCACGAGTTTTGGTTTGAGGAAGCGACCAACCTGGCCGCCAAAATGGACATCCCCGTAAAACTTCCAGGTCGGTTCCATAGGATGCAACAAATGAACCTGCAACCTGACTTATCGTCGGAGAATTTTTATAAAGAAACTCTTAGCGTACCCACCATCCAACACATCATTCAGGGACTGAAGGACGTCTTCTCCGAACAGCATCTGAAGGCCCTCAAATGCCTATCCCTCGTTCCAGCTGTGATGGGTCAACTCAAATTCAGCACCAGCGAAGAACATAATACAGAACTGTACAAATACGACCTACCCAGCCCCGAAACCCTCTCCGCAGAACTTCACTGTTGGCGCGTCAAGTGGAAACACAGAAGCAAAGACGTCGAACTCCCGGCCAACATTTTCGAGTCTCTTCATCTACCCGATATAAAATTCTTTCCGAACGTTTACGCCCTTCTTAAGGTTTTGTGCATTCTACCCGATTTTAAGGTGGAAAATGAAAAATTTGAAAGTGGACGGAAGCGTCTGAGGTTCTATTTGGAGAGCACACCGGTGGAACAAAGGTCTAGTCAGCTGGCCTTAGTCTATATAAGCTATGACTCCAAACATGACTTGGATGTAATGGTGGACACGTATATGAAAATAATGGAGAATAATGTTAAGTTTCCATCCATGTCTCCACGGTCAGAAAACGTGGATGATGCCGACTGCTCATAGATCTATTGCATTCATAGTGAGGCGTCAAATATTTGAGTTTTTCATGTACTCCCGGTACTGGATTTACATGACGTTGTTTTGGAATGTGGACGTGCATTAATGTGACTAATGTACGAGCCTAAATGATTGCTCCAAAAACTTCATAAGAGGAACCATGACCTAGGCATTCAGTATTTTGACCTAAGATGACCCAAATATTGTAAGAGAGAACCTGTATGAAATAAATGCAATAGACCCTTGAGGAGCTCCTAAAGGTTTATGGGTAAAGACAAAGTGTTTGGATCTGTACCTCCGATACGTACAGAGTATTTTTTCCAGTATTTGAAGCCCGTTACTTGGAGAGATCTTAGGTGTAGGTTAAGAAGTTGTGTTTGTAGATTGAGTTTCAGAATGTTACTAGCGTTGATTAGCCAAGATAGAGGTAGGACAAAAGATTCAGATGTATAAATTAATGTACTGTTTGTATTTTTATACTGAAATTTTTTTTTTTCCTAAAAATTTTGGGGAAAAAAATAAACCTGTTTTTTCCTTTTTAGAAAATAATTTGAAACCTTTTAATCAAAAAGGAGCAGGGTATACTTCTGGTATCTACACAGTTCCAACATGGGGGCTCTCATGGCTATCTTTGTCCTTTTACTTAAAGGGGTGTTCCCACCATAGACTTTGGTGACTTATCAATCGGATGTATCATCACATTCTAAAGAATCGGTCCCCGAAATTGTTGTCTCACAATGGAGAACCAGTTACGCTTGTGTGCAACTCGCCGTTCTGTTCTATGGGAGTTCCGAATATGGCCGAACACACCGCCCCCCTGTACTAGAAGAATGGAAAGGAGAGTCGTGAACAAGCGTAACCGGTTATCCATTCTGAGCCGACACAATTTTGGGGACTGGTTTCTGATATTGGTGTGACTGATAGCTATAAACCTCAGGAATCGGTCCCCGAAAGTGTCAGCTCAAAATTGAGAAACCCCTCCCGGGGGTCTCATTCTGTCTATGGGTTCCCACTACAGGGGAGCGTGGTGTTCTCCATTTGTTCTATGGGTTACCAGTCAGGGAATCGTGTTCTCCATTTCGTTCTATTGGGAGTTCCCAGTACAGGGGAGCGCTGTGTTCTCCATTCTGTTCTATGGGAGTTCCCAGTACAGGGGGAGCACTGTGTTCTCCATTCTGCTCTATGGAAGTTCCCAGTACAGCGGAGCGCTATGTTCTCTCCATTCTGCTCTATGGGAGCTCCTGGTACAGGGGAGCGCTGTGTTCTCCATTCTTTTCTATGGAGTTCCCAGTACAGGGGAGCGCTGTGTTCTCCATTCTGCTCTATGGAAGTTCCCAGTACAGCGGAGCGCTATGTTCTCTCCATTCTGCTCTATGGAAGTTCCCAGTACAGGGGAGCGCTGTGCTCTCCATTCTGTTCTATGGGAGCTCCTGGTACAGGGGAGCGCTGTGTTCTCCATTCTTTTCTATGGAAGTTCCCAGTACAGGGGAGTGTTGTTTGGCTGTACGTCTCTAACAGAACAGAATGGAGATTTGTGGGGGAGATGCTGAGCTTTCAGGGGCTTGTTCCTGGGCTATTTGCATGTCCCAGAGGTGGAACCCGCCAGTACCGGACTTTTAATGGCATTCCTGATCAATGTGTTAGCAAAGTCTATGGTGGCAACGGATCCGTTTCATGACAGACACAAGCGGCGCCAGATGAGTCCTATTGACCACACTTTTGACGGAAATTATGGTGCAGGCTCCAAGCGGAACCTTACACGTAACAAGGAAGTTGTCCAGACCCAACAAATGTGACAAGACCGGCCGACTGTCATTTGTGTATTTGGATGTTTGGACTCCACTTTTTAGCCCTCAATCCTTTTGTTCTCAAGGAAGATAAGCTGCTATCACAGCGATCGGTCAGTGGCTTGTTCTTTCTCACTGAACTGAGCTTGAACTTCCATAGAACAGAATGGGGAGAACTCAGCGCTCCCCTGTACTGGGAACTCCCATAGAACAGAATGGAGAACACACTGCACCCCGGAACTGGGAACTCCAATAGAACAGATATGGAGGAACACAGCACTCCCTGTACTGGGAACTCCCATTTGAACAGAATGGAGAGAACACAGCGCCCCCCCTGTACTGGGAACTTCCATAGAAAAAAGAAAAGAGGGGAAACAGCGCTCCCCTGTACTGGGAACTCCCATAGAACAGAATGAGAAACACAGCGCTCCCCTGTACTGGGAACTCCCATAGAACAGAATAGAGGAACACAGCGCTCCCCTGTACTGGGGAACTCCCATAGATACAGAATAGAGAGAACACAGCGCTCCCCTGTACTGGGAAAATCCCATAGAGGAGAATGGGGAACACAGCGCTCCCTGTACTGGGAACTCCCATAGAACAGAATGGAGAACACAGCACTCCCTGTTACTGGGGAAATCCCATAGAACGGGAATAGAGAGAACACCGCGCCCCCCCTGTACTGGGAACTCCCATAGAAAAAATAGAGAGAACAGCGCCCCCTTACTGTAAACCCCAGAACAGAAAAGGAGAGAACACGGGCCCCCCCGTATGGGAATCCCTTAGAATAGAATTGGTCAGGAAGAATAGCTGCTGGCCTCAGGGGCGTTGTGCTGACCCCATTCGGTTGCACGGCTTTCTTTGTTCTTTTTTTTTTGGGCGTTCTGAATACACCAAAAAGGCAATTGCGCATTTGGGTACCCCTTTTGAAATGTTGGGAGGGGTGCGCATTTTAAGGATGGAGATAAGGTGATCCCATAGGTGTGCGGGTCCCGGAACACCTATGAGGTATTTATGGCTTATCCTGTTGATGGGCCCAAATTGTTACGGGGGAATCCCCCTTTAAATTTTCCCTTAAAAGCCCTTTGGGTGGGAAAAGGTTTTTTCCAAAAATTTCCCGAAAACCATTTCTTGTGGGATGTGGACCCCAAAGGGAAAACCTCCTTTTTCCCTTTTTCGGCAGTTCCTCGGGTTAGAAATAGGGACTGTAGGTTTGTTCTTAAGGCTTGTATGTAATCGAACGAAATTTTTTTTAAAATTTAAACTCCCCAAAAGTTTGTTTTTAGCTTTGAATAGTGCAGGGAAGAGTTTTTTACATTTGTTTTGCTGTGTGTGCCCCTGTTAAGATTTCACCCAGTCTGCGTGGCTGCTGGAAAAACATTTCACATAATTTTTGCTGGCAAATGGAAAAACAAGTCCAGCACGCCCCCCTACATTTTTGTTTGTAATAGGGGGGAAGGGTTTTAAAAGGGGATTGTAGTAAAAGGGTAGTGCTTTTTTAGCCTTTTATTATTTTCAGGAAAAGACCTCTTGTGCTAAACAGTATCTTCCTAGCCTTTCAAGCAGCTGATTGACATTGTGCTGGTCCTTAGTCCATGACCTACTAGCACTCTCCTATCCTTCTCTCCAAGTCTCTCTTGGGGGTGGTCAGTTAAATTACTTGTGGGGAATTGCATAAGCAAATTAACCCCCTCCATCCCGTCCTTCCTAGCAGGACCCTTCTTGACATTTTCGGAGCTAAGTTTGCACCATATCGCGGTCTCTAGTTACCAGGATCAGAGCTAACTCTGGTCTTGGCCATTTAACGACCAAGATGCCACTGTCAGCATGACTGCAGCATCTAAACTGTAATACAGGAGAGGGGCGCGCCCCCCCCGGTGATGCAATTGAGGGGTGCTGTCTGGTGGTCCTGGGGGCCTATTGAAGGAATTTTACTGCCCCACTGGCGGGGGTCTAAGGGAGAGTGGTAATAGTATGATGTACTGCAATACATTAGTATTGCAGTATAGAGTACAAGGGATCTAGACCCTCTAGTGGTCAGATGCACTGCCCTACATATCCGGTCTATTGAAATAGAACCTTATTTATCCCGCAAGGTGGACGTCATTAAAGGAAAAAGAAAATGCAGCAACCGAATTGTGGGTTTGGTCACCACACCTCCCAGAAAGTCAGAAGAAGAAGCAGCGATCAAAAACTCATGTATCCTAAAATGGGACCAGCAAGAACTATTGCTCAGCCTGCAAAACTAGGAGCCCTCATACAGATTCGTAGCTGAAAAAATGAAAACCACATGGGAAAAGGGGATATAGTATAAATACTATATAAAGTGGGATCATATTGAATGAGAAGTTGCTTTTTGTCTCCTATTCAAGCATTTATTTTATGTTACTTTAATACATTATTGCAGAGGTGTCAAACTCTTGTTCACCGGGGGCCACATCAGCCTCACGGCGTACCTTAAAGAGCTGACGTAATTTTAGAACTGTGTAAATGGAACTTCTCCTTAACTGTTACATTAGTACAGTATTGCTATTATAATTGGCCCTTTGAGAGCAACCAGGAAGAATATATTGCCCCCCATAGGTAGATATGACCCTTGTAGGTAGAAAAGCGGGTATAAAGCCCCCTGTAGATGAAAGGTATATCTACCCATGTAGGTAGATAGGTATTTTTGCCCCCTGTAGCCAGGTAGTAATTTTGCCCCCCTGTAGCCAGGTAGTAATTTTGCCCCCCTGTAGCCAGGTGCCGTATGTATGTACAGCACTCACCGAGCGATCCCTCCTGCCTCCTCTCTGTACCAACAGCTGCACAGTGTGGTAAAACGGCCGTGCGGAGTCAGAGAGAACGCGGGGAGCAGCGGGCTGGAAAACACGAGGCCATGGCCCGGATTTGGCCCGCGGGCCTTGTGTTTGACACCCGTGCATTATGGGGTATCATTAAAAAAAGTGAAATGTTATGTTAACACAACCGCTCCTTCCACAAAAAAAAAATATAATTTAAATAGCTCAGTCCTTGAAACTGTACTTTTATTGCCACTTACTTTTATCAAAATGGGAGACTTATTTGCCCAGGTAAAGTCAGTATATGTTATAAGGGTGTTCCCACCATAGACTTTGACATATCGATAGCATTATGCCGTCAGAGTCTGTCTTGGGAATGGGCCAGCCAAAAGTGTCCGCTCAGAATGGAGAACTTGTCACACTTGCTCACTACTCTCCATTCTGTTCTATGGGAGTTCCCAGTACAGGGGAGCGCTGTGTTCTCCATTCTGCTCTATGGGACTTCCCAGTACAGGGGAGCGCTGTGCTCTCCATTCTGTTCTATGGCAGTTCCCGATACAGGGGAGCGCTGTGCTCTCCATTCTGTTCTATGGCAGTTCCCGATACAGGGGAGCGCTGTGTTCTCCATTCTGTTCTATGGCAGTTCCCGGTACAGGGAGCGCTGTGTTCTCCATTTTCTTCTATGGGAGTTCCCAGTACAGGGGAGCACTGTGTTCTCTCCGTTCTGCTCTTTGGGAGTCCCTGGTACAGGGGAGCGCTGGGTTCTCCATTCTGTTCTATGGGAGTTCCCAATACAGGGGAGCGCTGTGTTCTCCATTTTCTTCTATGGGAGTTCCCAGTACAGGGACCGCTGTGTTCTCTCCATTCTGTTCTATGGGAGTTCCCAGTACAGGGGAGCGCTGTGTTCTCCATTCTGTTCTATGGGAGTTCCCAGTACATGGGAGCGCTGTGTTCTCCATTCTGTTCTATGGGAGTTCCCAGTACAGGGGAGCACTGTGTTCTCCATTCTGTTCTATGGGAGTTCCCAGTATAGGGTAGCACTGTGTTCTCCATTCTGTTCTATGGGAGTTCCCAGTACAGGGAAGCACTGTGTTCTCCATTCTCTTCTATGGCAGTTCCCAGTACAGGGGGGCGCTGTGTCCTCCATTCTGTTCTATGGAGTCCAGTACAGGGGAGCGCTGTGTCCTCCTTTCTTTTCATGGAGTTCCCATTACTGGGGGACTGTGTTCTCATTCTCTTCTATGGGGTTCAGCGGGAGCCTGTGTTCTCCATTCTCTTCTATGGGAGTTCCCAGTACAGGGGAGCACTGTGTTCTCCATTCTGTTCTATGGGAGTTCCCAGTACAGGGGAGCACTGTGTTCTCCATTCTCTTCTATGGGAGATCCCAGTACAGGGGAGCAGTGGGTTCTCTACTCTGTTCTATGGGAGTTCCCAGTACTGGGAATGGAGAGAATTCTCCCAGATGAGGGCCAAATAGCTTTCATGATTCAGACTCCTCAAACACAGAGGAAACTGAACATCTTAAAGCGATCAGAACCACTATGGATATTGAAAACGCTGAACAATCTTGTTTTATTCAAGACCGAATGTACCAAGAGGTTGACGCTAGGGAAAAAGACTGTTTCCCATTTTTATAAATATCAAGAAGATGCACAAAAATATTCTCCATTCTGTTCTATGGTTCCAGAGCTATGACCCACATTTATCAGACTTTGATGGCATATCCTATCGATATGCCATCAAAGTCTATGGTAGGAACATCCCTTTAACAAAAGATGTCTGAGTTTTCTCTTGGCCGTTTTTAGCTTGTTTAGGAAAATTGAGATTAAAATTGAGTGACCCATAAGTTTAAAAAGAAAAAAGAAAAGATTTTATTTGTATGACCTAACGCCCAGCCTTAGGAATCTCCCGGTTATACAACCGCCCAGTGAGCCATTAACATTTGGAAATACTAAGATTAGTCTGAAATGCAACTGTGATGATAACTTCTTACATTTTTCTATAGCGAACCTCATGTGCTAAGTAGGTGCCCAGGGACTTTGTGAGCAGGGCTGTGGAGTCGGCAAGCCGAAGCCCCGACTCCAACTCCTCAATTTCCCAAACCTCCGACTCCTAGACTCCTGACTCCCTCATACATGGCACATGTTTAAGTGATAACTTTACTGTAGTAAAAAAGGTAACATCAGGCTTTTAATCACCTTATGATACAATAATCAAGCTATTTAGGTAGAACAGACAAGCAAAAGGGTAACAATGTTTTGATCTTTTGAACACTTGTGGGTACAACTGGAGAAAAAACTCTATTTGTATCCAAGTCCAGTCTGCACCACATTGGGAATGTGTGAAAGAGATCTGTGATCAGATTTTGGTCAAGACCTGCTTGAATCTGATTCAGAGCCCAGAAGGATTCAGGCAGTATTGAAAAGCAAAGGTGGATTTCCCAAATACTAACAAAATAATAAAAATTAACATTTACATTTTTAGGATCAAAACAGTAACAATGCAGTTACAGGAAAGAATCTGCAGAATTAAGCAGATGCTAAATACTTGCAAGTCACATTTATTTTATAAGTTAGTATAAGATGACTGTATATAAAATTACAGTAGCCTCATGTACAAAGCTGAAGTGGATGGTGAGAGATGGAGCCTGACAGTCAAAAGTTTAAAACATTGTTACCCTTTTGCATGTCAGTGTAAAATATATTTATTGGATATGACTTTAGGACACAAAAATTTTTTAAATATGCAAAAACTGCAGGAACATTTGTGGAGTCTCTGAATTTGTTCTGAGAAATAGTATTGCTCCATCAGATCCTGCATACATGATCTCACATCTGACCTCATTATTTCCAGGCTAGAGAACGGCCTCTCTACACTAAACTTGGGTTGGGGGCAAAGCGGTGACCACAGGGGCAACATCTCTAACAATGTCAGGGTATAAAGGAATTGCCTCAGTCACAGTCAGGTTTGATGAATGGTTGAACTCTTCTACTTCTTTGAAAACAGGTGAAAAATGTTGCTGAAATCTGTTTGCCCTGGGAGCAGAATCTTTTCCCCTGGGGCAGCGCTTTGCCTGCTCCATGTCATCAATTACACTCCTCATGTGATGAGGCTGAAGATATGGGAGCAGCAGCACTGGCCGGACCCAATTCCTCTTGTTCTTTGACTCATCGAACTAACTGGACCAATTTATTATATATTTTGGGAGTCTGAGTCGGTCCATTTTATGACTCCTGCATAAAAGGGACCCGACTCCAACTCCGACTCCACAGCCCTGTTTGTGAGTCCGGTGGTGGTGACTGTAATACATTATAGAGCTTGGAGTCCTCGGCAGAGGCACAACTGTGGTCCCAGTAATGACCCTTGAGCAGCCACTTACAACCAGGGAGCACTCACAGTATGAATCAGAGAGCACCGCTCCAATTTGGGATCCAGTTCCCCGCCGTGGGATGGTTGTGCCTATGTACAGAGTGCTCAGTATTCTACCATTCTGGGGATCGGATATAGAGACCCTGACTTCTCTACCCCCCGCCCCTCCGCCTGGACCTTTTGTAGTGATGACAGCGCGTCACCCCCAGGCGGCCGTGGGTGACGGTGGTGACGTCATTCTCCTAAGTAGTCATTACGCGGCGGCTCTTGGTCATAACCGCTCTCATCCGATGGCATTTCATCAACTCTACGAAGAGTAACGGCGGCTCCTGGAGATGCTGCAGGTGGTCCTGACTCCTCGGGTTCTGGTAAATCCCTCCTGGATTGTCATAGCGGGACATCTGGATATTTGCAGTAATGCACACCAAATGTTTAATTCTGGCACCGGAGAGATTTATAGCGGGATGTGCAGGAGGCAGAGGGGGCGCTGCTTGTGGTATTCAGCCTGAAGATGTCTTTACCACTCCACCGAGCAGACGGGAGGCAGATTCTGTAGGGATTAAAGAAGCATCGCGCCTTGGTTCATCTTACTCTCTGGAGCGCTCCCAAACCTTAGCATTGCCCAGAAGTTTCCATTGTACACTTCACAAAAAGCTTCAGTCCATACCAGCCTCACAATGCTGTACAAGCGGAGCGCCACCATACATTGGGCTGATGTATGAAAACAGTGAGATGGTCTTTGTTGCCCATGGCAACCATGTAGCCCCATATAAACCATTCAGAGCCCTTAGCAACCAACCAGAGCTCATAGCAACTAGGGCTCATAGAACCAATCAGAGCCCATAGCAACCAACCAGAGCTCATAGCAACTAGGGCCCATAGCAACCAACCAGAGCCCATAGCAACCAATCGGAGCCCGTAGCAACCAACCAGAGCTCATAGCAACTAGGGCCCATAGCAACCAACCAGAACCCGTAGCAACCAATCGGAGCCCGTAGCAACCAATCGGAGCCCGTAGCCACCAATCAGAGCCCGTAGCCACCAATCGACTCCGCTTTCATTTTATCTACTGCTTTGGAAAAATAAAAGCTGAGCTCTATTTGGTTGCTATGGGCTCTTATACAATAAGAGCTCATAGCAACAAATCAGAGCACCCCTCTAATTTCATACAGTGGAAGGATTTTTTTTTTTAAAGGGTTTTTGTTCATAACGGTGTCTATAGTTGCAAGCATATCTCCATGTAGGACACCAAAGGTGAAACGAGGCCCCCAAGGCCAGAAAATGCATCTACCGGAGAACATGAGAAAATCATCCCTGCACATGGTCAAGTCACGTAGGGACATGTATGAAAAATGTCTAGGTGTAAGACTTTCTTTGTTCTCCATAGCGACCAATCAGAGCCCATAGCAACCAATCAGAGCCCCCTTTCTTTTTTCAGAGCACTATATGAAATGAAAGCTGAGCTCTGATTGGTTGCTATAATCTCTGGTTGCTATGGGCTGTTATGGGTTGCTATGGGTTACAAAGACCATCTGAGCTCATAGCAACCAATCAGAGCTCAGCTTTCATTTTTCAAGGGCACTATATGAAATTAAAGCTGAGCTCTGATTGGTTGCTATGAGCTCTGGTTGGTCACTATGGGCTCTGATTGGTTGCTATGAGCTATGGTTGCTGTGGGCTCTGATTGGTTGCTATAAGCTATTGTTGCTGTTGGCTGTGATAGGTCTCTATGGGCTCTGATTTGTCGCTATGGGCTCTGATTGGTTGTTATGAGCTCTGGTTTTGCTAGGGAGCTCTGATTGGTCACTATGAGCTCTTATTGGTGGCTATGGGCCCTGATTGGTGGCTATGGGCCCTGATTGGTTGCTATGGGCTCTGATTGGTTGCTATGGGCTCTTACTGCTAGACTGTATTCATAGATGAGGCTCATTAAGGCTCCGTCCACACAACGAGTATCTCATGTCGGCATCCAGGCAGATTCTGACTTGAAATACTCGTCTAAAACGGAAAGAAAGTCCGCCTTGTATTCCACACAGGGCGTCTTTTCTCCATTATTTTTTAACAGTCAAAAAGCTTGGAACATGTTCCTTCTTCCGCCGTATTCCACGTGCAGATCCGCGTCCAAAACCTATAGACGTGAATGGGATTCATTTACTGACTGTAAACCATAGTTGCCAACCTTTGAAAATGGAAAAGCAGGAGATCGAAGAGGGCGGCGGCAAAAAAATTGCATGGACACGCCCATCTTTTGTGTGCCACGCCCCTTCGAAAAGCCACACCCACTCCCGCCTCACTGCATAATGGCTTTGGAAGAAAGCCAGGTAGATGCCCTTATAGCCAGGCAGTAGCCCCCCCATAACCAGGTAGTGCCCCTTACAGGCAGGTAGATGCCCCCTTGTAGCCAAGTAGATGCCCCCCTTTGTTAGCCAGGTAGATGTCCCCCTTTGTTAGGTAGGTAGTTGCCCCCATTAGTAGTCAGGTAGTTGCCCCCATTAGTAGCCAGGTAGTTGCACCCCCTTTGTTAGCCAGGTAGTGCCCCCCTTTGTTAGCCAGGTAGTGCCCCCTTTAGTAGTCAGGTAGTTGCCCCCTTATTGTAGCCGGGTAGAGGCCCCTTCTTGTTGCCAGGTAGAGCCCCCATATTGTAGCCAGGTAGTTGCGCCCTTATTGTAGCCAGGTAGTTGCCCCCCCTTAGTAGCCAGGTAGAGGCCCCCTATAGCTATTACAAATAAAATAATAAAAGTCACTCACCTCACCAGGCTCCCTGCAGCTCCGTACATCTGACTATCTCCTCAGCGTCGCAGGGGGAGTGAGTGCAGCCGCGCTTCACACCCCCTGTGACGCTGATCTGTATGTACAGCGCACACCGGCCGGCGCTGTACATACAGGGGGAGAAGCGAGGAGGGGAACGATCCCTCCTGCCTCCTCCCTGCACAGTGAGACACGCCGGGCGGGTGAGTGGCCGCTGCGGCCGCTTCACCTGTCTGTAGGAGCGGCCCGGCGGCGCCAGAGTAGCGCATTATTTCTACTCTGGCGCCGCGGCGGGAGGAATGCCAACTCTGCCGGGAGGGCGGGGGGGACCCCAATTAGCGGGACCCCTCCCCCCACCCCCCCGCCAAAAGCGTTGGCATGTATGCTGTAAACCCGCTGGAATCTGTCAGAATAAAATGACCTAAAATCTGCATGAAATCCTCGTCCGACTAATACACTTACTTTACTCGACGCCTGGATTTACCCCAAGTCTAAGGGAATGTATCTCAGGGCCGCGGAGATTGTTTCTAAGTATAGAGAGTCTTTCAGCCAGGGCTGTGGTGTTGGCAAGCCGAAGCCCCGACTCGGACTCCTCAATTTCCCAAACCTCCGACTCCTGACTCCCTCATACACGGCGCATGTTTAAGTGATAATTTTACTGTAGTAAAATGGTGACTTCAGGCTGTTTATCACCTTATGATACAATAATCAAGCTATTTAGGTCGAACAGACACTGATAAGCTAAAGGGTAACAACGTTTTGATCTTTTGAACACTTGTGGGTAGAGTTGAAGAAAAAGCTGTATTTGTATCCAAGTCCAGTCTGCACCAACATTGGGAATGTGTAGAAGAGACCTGGGATCAGATTTTGGTCAAGACCTGCTTGAATCTGATCCAGAGCCCAGAAGGATTCAGGCAGAGCTGAAAACCAAAAGGTGGATTTCCCAAATACTAACAAAATAATACAGATTAACATTTTGATTTTTAGGAGCAGAACAGTAACAATGCAGTTATAGGAAAGAATCTGCAGACCTAAGCAGATGCTAAAAATACTTGCAAGTCACATTTATGTATAAGATGTAAGATGACTGTATATAAAAGTACAGCAGCCTCATGTACAAAGCTGTAGTGGATGGAGAGATATGGAGCCTGAAAGTCACAAGTTCAAAACAATGTTACCATTTTGCTTGTCAGTGTAAAATATATTTATTGGATACGACTTTAGAACACAAAAAAAATTGTAAATATGCAAAACCCTGCAGGAACATTTGTGGAGTCTCTGGATTTGTTCTGAGAAATAGTATTGCCTCCATCAGATCCTGCATACATGACCTCACATCTGATCTCATTATTTCCAGGATAGAGAACGGCCTCTCTACACTAACTTGGGTGGTTGGAAAAGCGGTGACCACGGAGGCAACATCTCTAACAATGTCAGGGTATAAAGGATTTGCCTCAGCCACAGTCAGGCTGATGAACGGTTGATCTTCTACTTCTTTGAAAGCAGGTGAAAAATTTTGCTGAAATGTGTTTGCCCTGGGAGCAGAATCTTTTCCCTGGGGCAGCGCTTGGCCTGCTCCAGGTCCTCAATTACACTCCTCATGTGATGAGGCTGAAGATATGGGAGCAGGAGCACTGGCCGGACCCAATTCCTCTTCACTTTGCACTGCATCGAACTAACTGGACCAACTTATTATATATTTTGGGAGTCGGAGTCGGTCCATTTTATGACGACTCCGACTCCACAGCACTGCTTTCAGCCAGTTGCCCCCTCCGGAGGGAAGAGAACTCTCTGCTTCAGAGGTATCTCTGCTCTGACAAGGGTCAGGATCCCCGAAATAGCGGGCTGCAGATTGGCACCTCTCTCCTGTTCTCTTCTGATTTGGTTAAAATCCAGTCATGTTTTTGGGATCTTTAAATGGGAAGTCCCCACCATGGGCTTTGACATATCGACAGCACGTGCTATGAAGGTCGGTGCGGGTCCCATCTCCAGGATCGGCACCCTCAGGTGGGACCCGCATCTCTCGAATTCTGATCAATATGGTGGGAGCACCCCTATAACTCCATAGGACGCATTGCTATTTCTCAGCCCGTTTTAGATTTTTTTTTAGGATGGTTTCTCTGCCTCCAAGGAACAGGAAAATAAGTGCCCGTCCCAGTTGTTCCTGTCCCCGGGACGCGTCTGAATTTGCTGTTAGGATCCCCCCAAGAACACACCAGCCATGTCCATGCATGCGCCTCCTGCTGCAGCCACAATCGGCTCGGGAGGGTCAGTGTGGAGAATTGGGACTCTGGGCAGTACTCGCTGCATGCCCAAACTTCAGACGTGAGTCCTCAAGTACTGGAGGCAGTCGGGGCTCTTTTTCCGACAGGCAGATTCTGAATGCTGCTGCAATATTGGTGCCGTTTACTGCTTATAGGGGTTGTCTCACTACAGGGATTGCTGCTTTTTATGTTAAAGATCTTGCGAAAAAAAGTCACTTTGCAATAGGTGTCCATTAACAGTGTCCTACCTATTCCTAGATATCCCTTCTTGTATGGGCTGCATCAGCTCCTCAGGTCGCTATAGCTACAGACCTGTTCAATCTCTCCAGATAGGCTGCCAGCACTGGTTGCTATAGCTACAGACCTGTTTGATCTCTCCTGATAGGCTGCCAGCACTGGTTGTTACAGCTACAGACCTGATCCATCTCTCCTGATAGCTGCCAGCACTGGTTGCTATAGCTACAGACCTGTTCAATCTCTCCTGATAGGCTGTCAGCACTGGTTGCTATAGCTACAGATTTGTTTAATCTCCCGTGATAGGCTGCCAGCACTGGTTGTTATAGCTACAGACCTGATCCATCTCTCCTGATAGGCTGCCAGCACTGGTTGCTATAGCTACAGACCTGTTCCATCTCTCCTGATAGACTTCCAGCACTATAGCTACAGAGCTGGTGTCCACAGCAGCTCCTCACTGCAGGCCAGTAGTCAGGGCCGGGACGACGGGTAGGCTAAGGTAGGCGATCGCCTAGGGCGCCTACCTCTGCCTGTCCCTAAGGGGCGCAGACAGGGGCCCCGAACCTCCCGGGCTCCAGGCTGCTGCCATGGGCCTGGAGTGCTGGCGGGCTCTTTAGCGGTATGTGCGTCCAGCGGACGCACATACAGCTGCGGGCTTCTGCGGAGCAGAGAGCGAGGGCTCCCCGCTCCGCAGACAGTGTCGGACCGACTCCGGGTCCGATGATGCGGGGCCGCGCGGGTCCTCACAGCGCTGACCCGCCGCGGCACCGTGCTGCTCAGCTGGCAGCGTCGCGATGAAGTGATGTCATCGCGACGCTGCCTCTCCTCGGGCGCACAGCCCGTCATAGGCCGTGCGCCCGAGGAGCTGCCGGAGGAGCGCTCGCCCGGGAAGCAGGTAAGGTGAGTATGAATGTTGTTATTTTTAACTGCCTCAGTGCCCCTATATACTTCCTGACTGCCCCTATATCTATATACCTGCCTAACTGATGGGGACCTATATATACATCTGCCTAATTGAGGGGACATATATATACCTGTCTAACTGCAGGGACCTATATAGCTTCCTATCTGAAGGGACATATATACCTGTCTAACTACAGGGACCTATATAGCTTCCTATCTGAAGGGACATATATACCTGTCTAACTGCAGGGACCTATATAGCTTCCTATCTGAGGGGACTTATATACCTATAAGTAAGGAGTTACTGGAAATGTGAGGATTCTAAGACATTTGTGTCTAAATCCTCAGGGACGAGTATTGGCCGGGAGCAATCAGCATGAAGGTGTGAACCGGATGGAGAAGAAAAGGGTTCTGATGTCAGAACCCTAAAGGTCTGGATGGAAGAACACCTAATTTCCAAAACCCCAAGAGATCAGAATCTAACTTCTCTTCCTTTCCCAAAAAAGGAGCAGATTTCCTTCCTGAAGCCTCTACTGTTTGGCTTGGGCTTGGTTCACGTCTGCATATGAGGTTCTGTGTGGAACTTCCAACTCAGAGGTGAACATGGAAGCCATGGGATGCATTTCACAATGGACACCCGCGGCACCCCCGACTGACCCTAGTGATTACAGTGAGGCCCTCGGGGTTTCGCTGTGGTGTCGGTTGTTACGTTGGAATTTTTTTTCAACGTTTTTCCAGACGGAACATGTGATGGAGGTTCCAAATGAAACCTAAGTCGTATTTGTGAACCTGGTTTGACAACTAGGACAGTAGCTTTATCCAATGTCACTAGAGGGTCTCTGCCACTGCAATCTGGGTCTGGCGACGCCGGCTGCAAGAGTCATCTTTGTGAGGTCCCTTATGAAGGTGACTATATTTTTGGCTCAGGGTCAGACAAGATTGTGGAAAAAGCCTCTGACCATAAGAGAGGCTCAGGTTTCCTTCAACAGAAAAGATTATTTAGTGGCTCTAGAATGAATCGCCAAGATCAAACCAGGAAGACTGAATATCTCAACTGATCCTTTAAGCAAAGGGACAAAGGATTTCTGATCCCTCTTCTCCAGAAGAAATACAAGAACCTATAATCGGGTGTCGCATGGTTCCAGTGGCCCAATGCATGGTTCGGAGCAGGGACCGAAACCGCAGAGACGCTTGTGTCTTCTGCCACTGTCCTGCCCTGCACTCACCTCTCCTCGCTCATGCTCCACTCCCTGCTTCTGCTCGTGGCCGATGCATGGTCTTGTCCCCTAGGGCGTGTGCATGCTGGCTCTTGAAGAACTAGCGCACCTCTGACCATCGATCAATGGCCACATGTACCTTTATTAGGTCACCTGCCTTTCCTGCCAGATTAGTGTTGCTACTTCTGCATTTTTGTCTTGTTGCCTGTGTTTCGTGTCCTCTGGTTTTGACTCCTTACAGACTTCTGATTACTCTCCGCCTTGACCTCCTTTGTCTGTGACCTGACCACGCCTTTTTCCTGCTCCCTTTGCACCTCGTTGGCACCTCACTGCAACCGGCCACGTCAGGGTTAGTGACCTAGGAGTTCCCACAGCCATAGTGTGGTTATAGTTCTCTCTCGCAGTAGATACATCATCTGTCACGAGACATCCAGTTAGGTCTAGTGGTCATTACCACAGATGCTAGCACTAAGAGATGGGGAGCCCACTTAACATACCAGATGATTTAGGGCTTCTGGTCAAACATCTGAACAAAGGCTTCCAACCCTAAGGAATTGGCAGAAGTATTGTCTTCTGTCAGACGCTGTCAGGACTGTATCCTATCTGAAAACAAGGTACAACAAATATCTCTGTCTCCTTGCAGCAAGAATTTTTCAATGGACAGAAGACCATGTCTACTTTTTTGCTTTTGACCTAGAATAGAAAGGAGAATGTAGCAGCAGACCTCCTAAGTCATACAACACTAGATAAAAGAAAAGAATGGTGGCTAAACCCAAAGATTTTCTTCTCTGATAGCAGTGGAATTATGTTTGTCCCCAAAGAGGTCGCTGCCTCCAGACAGAACCATCAAATAGAAAATTTTTGACTCCCTTTCTCATGTTCTTTCCCTAGCGGTCTTCTTTAATTCTTGGAAAATGAACTTGCTACGTGTTTCTCCAAATATAAGACCTACCCCAAAAATACAGTAATCCCCAATTTGATATTTCGTGGTTTTTGGAGTCTGCTTGAAATATACATGAAAAAACTTTGAGACTTTAGTTTCAAATATTTTGATCAAAAGATGTTTAAGCTGCCCACGACTTTCAACGTGATCTCAAAATCGGGCAGTCCTACACTATCCTTACCTCTCAATAGAGCCAATTCCAGGCCTCTCACTGGGTCAACCGACCTCCATTATACAGAGAGAAAAAATAAGAAAACACACCAATCTTGCAAGCTGCACTTCTTATGACAGCCTGTGAGAGTGGGCGGGTGCAAGAAACCCAAATGGAAGCACCCCTTCCTTCCCATATAGGTTAAATCAATGTACACCAATATAACGTATGTTTCTGCACACAAAAACATTTCTGAAAAAACGTATGCAAACCTGGGTGCCACTGGCAGGGCTGCGGCACACGTAATTATACATGTACGCACACAGACTGCCGCCAGCGGCACACTACTGCAAAAAGCGCAATACACTACGTTGAAATCCCTAAAGAAGCATTTATGCCATCTATCATACATGAAAAAACTTTGAAACTCTCGGTTCACATATTTTGATCAAAAGATGTTTACGCTGTCCACGACCTTCAACGTGATCTCAAAATCGGGCAGTCCTACACTATCCTTAAAGGAAGGGAAGGAAGGGGTGCTTCCATTTTGGGTTTCTGCACCCGCCCACTCTCACAGGCTGTCATAAGAAGTGCAGCTTGCAAGTCTGGTGTGTTTTCTTATTTTTTCTCTCTGTATAATGGAGGTCGGTTGACCCAGTGAGAGGCCTGGAATTGGCTCTATTGAGAGGTAAGGATAGTGTAGGACTGCCCGATTTTGAGATCACGTTGAAAGTCGTGGGCAGCTTAAACATCTTTTGATCAAAATATGTGAACCGAGAGTCTCAAAGTTTTTTCATGTATGATAGATAGCATAAATGCTTCTTTAGGGATTTCCACGTAGTGTATTGCCATTTTTGCAGTAGTGTGCCGCTGGCGGCGGTCTGTGTGTGTACATGTATAATTACATGTGTGCCGCAGCCCTGCCAGTGGCACCCAGGTTTGCATACGTTTTTTCAGAAATGTTTTTGTGTGCAGAAACATACGTTTATACTTGGTGAACATTAAATTTTAACCTATATGGGAAGGAAGGGGTGCTTCCATTTTGGGTTTCTGCACCCGCCCACTCTCACAGGCTGTCATAAGAAGGGCAGCTTGCAAGTCTGGTGTGTTTTCTTATATTATTTTTTCTCTCTGTATAATGGAGGTCGGTTGACCCAGTGAGAGGCCTGGAATTGGCTCTATTGAGAGGTAAGGAATAGTGTAGGACTGCCCGATTTTGAATCACGTTGAAAGTCGTGGGCAGCTTAAACATCTTTTGATCAAAATATGTGAACCGAGAGTCTCAAAGTTTTTTCATGTATGATAGATAGCATAAATGCTTCTTTAGGGATTGCTTGAAATATAAGCCCTACTCCAAAAATAAGCCCCAGTTACAGTTCATAAAGCTCCTGGCAGATATACATGAAGAAAATAGAACACAGCAGGACAGTACATCCCCAAAAAGAAAGTATACAACCCCAAAAGAATCTCGCCTAAAAGACCCCACAACGATAAGGTTTTGGCTAATGTTTGGTACCGGTAGTCCCGCTAAGACGGTTGCACACAGTTCGGTTAGCAGTACTGTACTCCTGCTCGCATCACTCCGCTCCCAAACCTGTGTTTCTGGTTACCAGGGGGATTTTTATTCATGGGGAAAAAACAAGACCTACTTCAAAAATAAGTTTTGGGAGCAAAAAAAAAAAATTTTAAGACCCACTCTTATTTTTGGAGAAACACAGTATATGTCTTTCCTCCATTTTCACAAATTTTTGAAGGATGACAGAGCAATGGTGATCCTCAGAACGGCAAACTGGCCAAAGAGATCTTGGTTCCTGTTGTTCCTTCCCTAGGCCTGAGGGAAGAGTTGGCTCCTTCCACAAGTCCAAGACCTTTCTTTCCAAGGCCCGATAACTTATCCTACTGTCAGCCAGCTTCAACCCACAGCTTGGATGCGGAAGGGAAGATCTTAAAGAACAAGGGGATTATCTGATAACGTCTCTTCTACTCTTCTTCAGAGCCAGAAACCTGATTGAAATAACAAAATTTATCACAGGGGTTGGAATGATCTTCTCGCCATCTTCGTTGGACAGAACTTTTCTTCTGAAATACCTACAGTACTTGGATTTTGGTCTAGAAAAGGGCTTAAAAATTTCGTTTTCCAGGTGTCAGCTCTCAACTCTTTCCTAGACAGAAACTTGGCAAAACATCCAAAGATTCGTTAAAGCTTTTTGGAGAATCCGTTCTACATTCCATCGTGAAGACATTCTCGCTTTTATCAGGTCTTCCCTTAGAGCCGTTCAAAGTTTGCCCTTTACCTCATTCAGTTCTCAGCTATTTTCAAATTTTTGGTTTGAGTTTTTTTTCTCTCCGCCTTTCGAGAGCCATAACTTTTTATTTTTCCGTCTACTTAGTTCTAGAAGGGCTTGTTTTTTGCGGGACAAGAAGTACTTTTTAATGGTGATATTGACCATGACATGTAATGTACAAGGAAACCCCAACAAAATTCTATGCGGGGTGGAACTTGAAAAAAAGCAATTGCTCCATTTTTGCAGGGTTTAGTTTTTATGGAGTTCACTCTTTGTTATAAATGACGTATCTGCATTCTGTAGCTCGATACAATTCTGGTGATACCAAACTTGTAGAGGTTTCGTTATGTTTTAGCACTATAAAAAAAAAAAAAAAAAAAAGTTTTCTAGTTTTCATGTTTTCCTAGAAATGACATTTTCCGCCACCAATAACTTTTTTGTTTTTCAGTCTATGGATCTGAGCGAGGGCTCGTTTTTTTGCAGGTCGAAGTGTAGTTTTTATTGGTTCCATTTTGGGATACATGCGACTTTTTGATCAGTTTTTTGGGACGTGAAATCGTCAACATGACTTTTTTTGTTGAGAATTTTTTTTCTTCTATAGTATTCACTGTACGGGATAAACTATGTGATATTTTAATAGATCAGACTTTTACGTACATGACGCTACCAATTATGTGTGATCTCCTATCAATCTGCAATCAGCGTGATGGGAACACTCCTTTAATTTCAGGGGGAACAGTGTTAATTATAATTAAGATCAATGGGGACATGGGTAATCTAATTAAAGGAATGTTTATACCATGCTGCTCCAAAGCCAGCTTCAGGCTTCAACTGTCTTTTCAGGCTGTGGGTGGTTCTATAGCTTCAGGCTCACACTTGCTGTTCAGGCTATGGGTGGTTCTGCAGCTTCAGGCTCGCACTTCCTGTTCAGGCTGTGGGCGGTTCTACAGCTTCAGGCTCACGCTTCCTGGGTGGTTCTACAGCTTCAGGATTACTTTTCCTGATCAGGCTGTGGGCAGTTCTACAGCTTCAGGCTCTCGCATCCTGTTCAGGCTGTGGGTGATTCTACAGCAGTGATTGGCATTTTAGCTCTGCTATTCCTAGCTGAGTCTGTTAGAGGGACATAGACAGACTCGGACTGGCCCAAAGGAGAGAAGGGAAACCCCGGTTAGGCTCCTGAGCATGGCAGACCTGGAGTTGCTTTTAAACTTCATATGTATTCTTGGGAGAAGAAAAAAAGTAGCGAAAAAGAGGCAAAAAGCAAGAGGTGGCATATAGAGGCATGTACAGCAGCTGTAGAGTAGGCCAGCAGAATAGACTCCACCGGTGGGCTCCAGAATCAACTTCATTGGTGGTCCCTAGGAACTCCATCTGGACATGGAGGGGTTTTAAAAGCAGGACACAAGGCTAAAGCGTGCTAAAGGGTTAAAGTTTGTCAGTAAGAAACAAACAAGCTCCTGTGCTGCTGATAAGACACAGCAGAGAGTGAACGTCCCATCCCATGCTGGCCACTGGTAGAGCAGAGAGAGGTGGTTAGTAATTTAGGGAAGCTTGTATACACAAGCAGGAGAACTGTTCTGACTCTTATCAATATGGTAAAAGTATCCCTCTAATATCAGGGGACACGGCATGAGAAGTAATTAATTTAAGAGTGCAGTGTGTATTATAAATCATTTCAGGGGATACAATACATAATATAATGAATTTCAGGGGGCAGAGTGTGTAATATAATTCATTGCAGGGAAATCAATGAATATTATAATTCATTTTAGGGGATAGTGTGATATAATCTATGGGTTCTAGTGTGTAATATAATTACTTTCAGGGGGTATAGTGTGTAATATACTGTATTTTTCGGACTGTAAGACGCATCTAGGTTTTAGAGGCAGAAAATAGGGGGAAAAAATTTCACGCAAAAAAGCTGGGCTGAAGTGTAATTTTTATCGGCACCATTTTGGGATCCATGCGACTTTTTGATCACTTTTCATTCCAATGTTGTTGGGGATGTTAAATGACCAAAAAACTGCAATTTTGGCGTTTGGAATTTTTTTTCTTCTAGGGTGTTCAGCGTATGGGATAAATAATGTTATAGTTTAATAGATTGGACTTTTTTGGACCTTCCTGCACCGCCGCGCCCAGCCTTCTGCAGCCGCCGCGCCCGCCCGCGCCTTCCTGCAGCCGCCGCCGCCGCCCCGCGCCTTCCTGCAGCCGCCCGCCGCCCCCGCGCCTTCCTGCAGCCCCCGCCGCCCCGCCTTCTGCACCGCCCGCCGCCCCGCCTTCCTGCAGCCGCCGCCGCCGGCCCCCGCGCCTTCCTGCAGCCGCCGCCGCCGGCCCCGCGCCTTCCTGCAGCCGCCGCCGCCGGCCCCGCGCCTTCCTGCAGCCGCCGCCGCCGGGCCCGCGCCTTCCTGCAGCCGCCCGCCGCCCCCGCCCTTCCTGCCGCCCGCCCCCCGCACCTTCCTGCCGCCGCCCCGCACCTTCCTGCAGCCGCCGGAAGCTGGCAGCTGGGTTTAACCCTTTGAACTCCACCGCCAGCTTCCCGCAGCATTGCTCCTCTCCAGCTTTGTCGCCCTGAGATACTATCTTCAGACTATAAGATGCACCCCTGTTTTTCCCCCAATATTGGGGGGAAAAAAGTGCGTCTTATAGTCCGAAAAATGCGGTAATAAGTTTTAGAGGATACAGTCCATAATATAATTAATTTCAGGGGGTATAGTATGTAATATAATTCATTTTAGGAGATACAGTGTATAATGTAGTTACTTTCAGGGGGTGAAGTGTATAATATAATTACTATCAGGGGGTATAGTGTGTAATATAATTACTATCAGGGGGTACAGTGTGTAATATAATTTTCTATCAGGGGTATATGTTAATATATATATCCAGGGGGTGAAAGTGGTTAATAAAATTATTTCAGGGGATGCAGTATGTAATTTAATTACTTTCAGGGGGTTCAGTGTGTAATACAATTCATTTTAGAGAATACAGTGCATAATATAATTACTTTCAGGGGGTGCAGTGTATAATATAATTACTATTAAGGGGTATAGTGTATAATATAATTACTATCAGGGGGTATAGTGTGTAATATAATTATTTTCAGGATGCAGTGATAATATAATTACTTTCAGGGGTATAGTGTATAATATAATTACTATTAAGGGGTATAGTGTATAATATAATTACTATCAGGGGGTATAGTGTGTAATATAATTATTTTCAGGGAGTGCAGTGTGTAATATAATTACTTTCAGGGAGTATAGTGTGTAATAGAATTACTTTCAGGGGGTGCAGTGTGTAATATAATTAATTTCAGAGAGTACAGAGTGTAATATAATTCATTTTAGAGAATACAGTGCATAATATAATTACTTTCAGGGGGTACAGTGTGTAATTACTTTCAGGGGGTACAGTGTGTAATATAATTCCTTTCAGGGGGTACAGTGTGTAATATAAATCCTTTCAGGGGGTACAGTGTGTAATATAATTACTCTCAGGGGGTATAGTGTGTAATATTACTATCAGGGGGTATAGTGTGTAATATAATTACTCTCGGAGTATAGTGTGTAATCTAATTACTTTCAGAGGGTGCAGTGTGTAATCTAATTACTTTCAGGGGATGTAGTGTGTAATATAATTACTTTCAGGGGATGTAGTGTGTAATATAATTTCTGTGTGCAATGTGATTAGGTGTTGTCATGGGGGAGCATATACAGTGATATTCGCTGTATTGTGCGGCACTATTTCCACACGGGGTGGGGGCCATATTGTACACGGGCTGTTTGAGTATATGCACCAGAGCTGCTTTATTGTCCCAATCTGGCCCTGGACAGACCTCTTCATTTTCAGGATCATTGGGGATCCCAGAGGTCGGACCCGTCCCGTCCACCAGTGGCCGCTTTACGGTGGGAACGACCTTTTTAGCTCGACTTGAGTTTTCAGGAGAAAGAAACCAGAGTCCTGCAGCTCCTTCCCCTGTGCAGCCGTAACCCTCACGTTGTCCATCATTTCGGTTTCTAAACCTTCTGTGTTTTTTTTTTTTTTTTTTTCTCCGTCCAATTTCTCAGCTTTAAATTCATCCTTGACGGCTTGTGACAGCGCTTATCAGCCACAGCTGCTCCGGAAGCGCGATTGCGGCCGGCCAATCTGTAAGTCATGGAGGAAACATTTCCTCGTTACGTTCTCATGTGCTTTTCATGTCGCCGCAGCCGCGCGGTCCAGGAGAAGGAAAACAAGACGATCTCCAAACAAATTGGACGGTAATTGTAAAAATGTCTGATGGTAAAGAAAGCGAACTGCGCGGCTTTATGAAGAACATGCTGCACTAATGGCATCTGCTCTGCTTGTCGGAGGCAATTCAGTCCCGGGACGTAGGGTGATGAAATGAGGGATGAAGGGAACAGACTGTGTCTGGCGGATGATTCAAGCGCTGAGGAACTTTGATCAGCGCCTGCCGCTGAGACTCTCTGCTGCCCAGGGCTCTGTGTAATATGCAGAATTTATCTCAAGAGACGATTAAAGGGGGCTCCAGGACCTTAAAGGGGTTTTGCCACTTCCCAAAATCCCTTCAAAGCCCAGCCCGTAGCTTGTTATGAGAAAAGGGAGATGGCCGCATATTTTCAGCTCTCCCTTATTCAGGTCTATGGAAGTTCCGGATATTCCCTTGTCCAGCCATATTCCGAACTCCCATAGAAATGAATGGGGAGAACTGCGCATGCGTGGTCATCTTCCTGTTCTAGGAGACTGACCTCAGGGAATTGGGAGATGGCCACGCTTGTTCAGCTCTCCCTTATTCATGTCTGTGGGAGTTCCGGATATTCCCAGACACACGTGTTCAGCTATATTCGGAACTCCCATGGAAATAAATGGGGAGAACTGAGCATGTGCAGCGATCTTTCTGTCCTATGAAACTGGCCTCAGAGAATCAGGAGATGGCCGCACTTGTTCAGCTCTACCTTATTTTTGCCTATCGTAGTTCCAGATATTCCCAGACACACTTGTTCAGCTATATTCAGAACTTCCATAGAAATGAATGGGGAGTACTGCGCATGCCCGGCCATCTTCCTGTTCTATGACGCCAGCCTCAGAGAATGGGGAGATGGATGCGCCTGTTCAGCTCTCCCTTATTCATGTCTATGGGAGTTCCTGATATTCCCAGACACACTTGTTCAACCATATTCAGAACTCCCATAGAAATGAATGGGGAGTACTGCGCATGCGCGGCCATCTTCCTGTTTTGTGACGCCGGCTTCAAAGAATGGGGAGATGGACATGCTTGTTCAGCTCTTCCTTACTCATGTCTATTGAAGACATTCCCAGACGCACTTGTTCATCTATACTTTGAACTCCCATAGAAATGTATGGGGAGAACTGCGCATGCGCGGCCATTTTCCTGTTCTAGGAGACTGGCCTCAGAGAATGGGGTGATGACCGCACTTTTTCAGCTCTCCCTTTTTCAGCTCTCCCTTTTTCGGGTCTATTGGAGTTACGGATATTCTCAGACACACTTGTTCAGCTATATTCCGAACTCCCATAGAAATCAATGGTGAGAACTGCGCATACGTGGTCATCTTCCGGTTCTATCAAGTCCGCTTCAGAGAATGGGGAGATGGCCGTGTTTGTTCAGCCCTCCCTTTTTCATATCTGTTGGAGTTCCGGATATTCACGGACACACTTGTTCAGGAACATTCGGAACTCCCAGAGGAATGAATGGGGAGAACTGTGCATGCACGGCCATCTTCCTGTTCTATGAGAGCAGCCTCCGAGAATGGGGAGATGGCCATGCTTGTTCAGCTTTCCCTTATTCAAGTCTATTGATATTCTAGATATGGACACACTTGTTCATCAATACTACAAACTCCCATAGAAATTAATGTGGAGAACTGCGCATGCGTGGCCATCTGCCTGTTCTGAGAGACCAACATCAGAGCATGCGCGGTTATCTTTCTGTTCTATGCAACCAACCTCAGAGAATGGAGAGATGGCCACGCTTGTTCAGCTCTCCCTTATTCATGTCTATTGGAGTTCCAGACACACTTGTTCATCTATACTCTGAACTTCCATAGAAATGAATGGGAAGAACTGCGCATGCACGGCCATCTTTCTGTTCTATGAGACCGGCCTCAGAGAATGGAGAAATGGCCGCACTTCTTTAGCTCTCCCTTATTCATGTCTATGGGAGTTCCGGATATTCCTGGACGCACTCGATTGGCTATATTCGGAACTCCCACAGAAATGAATAGGGGGAATTGCACATGGCCACCTTCCTGTTGTATGAGGCCAGCTTGTAGCAAGCTACAAGCCGGTCTCAGAGAATTGGGTAATGGTCGCACTTGCGCAGTTCTCCCCCATTCATATCTATGGGAGTTCCGGGTATTCCCGGACACACTTGATCGGCTATATTGGAAACTCCCATAGAAATGAATGAGGAAAACTGTGCAAATTGCGTTCTGGATATCGCCCTCCCTTCATTCACATATTTCCTCCCCCTTGATTGAACTTGATGGACATATGTCTTTTTTTCAACCGTACTATATTACTGTATTTAACTGGCTATACCACTCCTTTGGCTATATTCAGAACTCCCATAGAAATGAACAAGGAGAATTGCGCATGCCTGGCCAACTTCCTGTACCCTTAAGCATCTTTTGGTCTACTTAGGTTACCTTGTCCATGCCAATTTAGCATTCCACGACATAGGGGTAATCTAGGGCAACCGGAAGTGGTGCCAGACGGTTGCCATGGTTGGAGCGATGAGAGGCCTAGAAGACACTGAAAGGTAAGTTTTTAAAATGGTCGTCCATCTCCATTTTTTAGCGTGTGGAGCTGAGGCGGGGGAAAAATTAAAAAATTATTACAAAAAAAATCAAGACTGACCTCTGAACTATTGGTTGTTGCAGCATTGCACCTCCTGCTCTTCTCCGACACTCGTCTATTATCTTCTGGCTCTGGCCAGATGGACCGTCATCACATCAGATGGCACTTGCGGTTCCATGTTGCACAGCAGATAGTAGCGCCAGCATGCCACAGCAGCACATGAGGGGAAAATGAGGTGGAATCTTCTTAACAGGGGAACAGACAGCAAAACAAATGTGAAAACCCTTCCCTGCACTATCCAAAACTAAAATAAACCCTTTTGTGCTGCAGATACATTTAATAAATCTACCTGTTCCAACTCAAATACAAATTCATCTTAAGAACAAACCCACAGACCCTATCCTGCTCTGAACCCATGGACTGCCAGTATTCTACCGGTTGATACGATTCATGATGTTTTAGTACCGTAAAAAAAAAAAAATCTAAACCTTTTTAAATTTGCACTGCAGCGCTATTTTCTGCCACCAGTAACTTTTTTGTACTTCCACCCATGGACCTGAGGGAGGCAGCTTCTTTTGAGGGCTGAAGTCTACTATTTATTGGTACCATTTTGGGATAGATGCATATCCCTTTTTATTCCAGTTTTTAGGGAACGTGAATAAAAAAAAAAAAAAATCAAATCTTGCCATCGGAGATAGAAAATGGCTGAAACCCCCCAATTTTGGTATTTGGATTGCGTTTTCTTCTACAGTGTTCAGCGTACGGGATAAATGATGGTATATTTTAATAGATCGGGCTTTTACAGACGCAGTGATACCAAATATGTTCAAATCCTTTTTATTAAATTTTTTTTATTTGTAAAATGGCAAAAGGAAGGGGTGATTTGAACTTATGATATTTTTTGTTTATTTCTATACTTAGAATTTTTTTTAACATTACCTGTGAGTCCCCATATGGTACTTGATCACTTTGGGGGGAGGGGGCGATCATTAGTACACCCCTTCTGCAATGTATAACAATCAAAGGGGTAACAAAGATGGGGGGCCGCACTTTGTATTTATTTCCCCGGGTGGTTTTGTGTCTCGGGCTCTTTGGATGACTGGAATCAATCTCAGACCCTTGTGATCCATCGTTTGCTTTGGTGCCCAATTTCAGGAAACCTATTTATGAAGGGCGTTCCCCGTTATGAAGCAGTCACAGGTTTCTAGCAATATTGGTAAGATAAAGGATTTCTGTGCTGCCGGAAATACCTCGGACAGTGTATGAGAACAGAAGATATTTCACAGAAACTTGAGCGTGATAACCTGAAATTTGTTACCAATTCCGAGCACAGATGGGTTTATGCAGATAAAGGCTTCTGCTGGACAAATTCACTGGATTAAGAGAGCAGCTGCCCAAGAACCAGTACAAAGCCCCAAACAGGTATTTGAAGCCGCTGCTGCCTCGTGGGGCCAGAGCCTCAAGGTGTGAGATCCACCAGAAGCCACAGTTGTCCATAAACCTACTGCTCGGCCGCCAGTGCCCTCAAGCAGACATGGTTGCAGTGGGCTCCAAATACATGAAGACTCTTTATTGATGAGCGCTGGGCAACCTTGGTTGGTGAACGGGGGATGGACGGTTAGTGGAAAAAGTGGGGGGGGGGGGGGGGGGCGGTTTTCTGGAGAAGCGGACGGGGGGGCGGTTTTCTGGAGAACGGACGGGGGATGGAAGGTTGCGGAGAAGCGGAGGGGATGGACGTTGCGGAGAAGGGACGGGGGATGGGCGGGTTTCGGAGAAGGGGGGGATGGACGGTTGCTGGAGACGCGGACGGGGGATGGACGGGTTTTTGAGAAAAGGGGGGACGGGGGGGGAGGGGGGACGGTTGGTGGAGAAGCGGACGGGGGATGGACGGTTGCTGGAGAAGCGGACGGGGGATGGACGGTTGGTGGAGAAGCGGACGGGGGATGGACGGTTGCTGGAGAAGCGGACGGGGGATGGACGGTTGGGGAGAAGGGGGGGATGGGGGTTTGGTTTGGGGGTGGCCCAGTCCCCCAAAAAGACTGCACATCAGCAATGAGGTGGCCAAAACGGGAGGATGAGCCAGTCGCCCCCTTAGGGTTTGGGTGTAAATGACCTCTGCAAAGTATAGAGAGCTTCTGACTGACCACTTTCTTCCATGGTACAATAAAAGGATCTGCGCCTTCTGTAGCCAAATCCTCTTCGGCAGGACACCCCCTCTCCGCGAGAGTAACCTCAGAGTTATTTGGGTATACGGGAGAAAAAGGGGGAAAAAATTCATGGTCCGGCTACCGTCCTCCTCAACCCAATGGAGAACCTTTGGAGAATCCTCAAGATCTATGAAGGTCGAGGGGCTGGGGGGGAGGCAGTTCACATCCAAACAGCAGCTCTGGGAGGGGGGGTTGGACGCCGCAAAAAAAACCCGGGGAAACTCTCCCAAAAAAAAAATTTCCAAAAACAGTGGATGCAAGAATCGTGAAGGTGACATCAGAGAAGGGCTCCTATGCTACAATGGAACTTGTCCTGGTTACTAAAAAAAAAAATATATATCTTTTTTTTTTTTTTTTTCCCTTCCCCAAAATTTTCATTTTGGTGCAATTTTTTGCCACCAATAATTTTTCTTATCCCTCCCCCCAGGGGGAGAATTTTTTTTCACACTGAAGTGTAGTTTGTATTGATACTATTTTGGGAAAAATTTGACTTTTTCATCACTTTTTATTCCAATTTTTTGGTGATCATGAAATGGCTAAAACCCCCACAATTTTGCCGTTTAGAATTTTTTTGTTCTCCGATGTTCAGCGTACGGAATAAATGGTGTTAAATTTTTTAATTTTAATAGACCGAACTTTTACGAATTTAATTTTTTAATTTGTAAAATGACAAAACTTTTTATAGTTATTTTTTAATTTTTTTTTTACACTTTTTTTAAATGTTAATTCTTAGCTTACCTAGGGTCCTTGACCACCTGGGGGCACAAATGCTTGTCTTACATACATTCCATGTCCTAATACACCTATTACACCCTGCCATAGGAACAATATTACTGCCGTATATAGGATTTTCATTCATTACCTATCACACTCTGGTGTTTGCAGAGTTTGGAGTGAGCTCAGCACATGAGTCCGCTCCGTGCCCCCTTCACACCCTGTGGATGTTCAGGAACATTAATGGAATACAAATGGGGCAATATTGATTATTTTTAATTTTTTTTATACATTTATAATGGCAAAACGGGGGTGATTTGAAATGTTTACTTTTTTAAACACACTTTTTTTTTTTTTTTCTTCACTTCAACAGTGCCGCTATAGTACTTGACCACTAGGGAACACAATCACTTGTCCTATATAAGTAATTATTATTCTACTGCAGTATACAAGCTTTACATTCATTACCTATTACACCTTGCCTATAGCCGGAGGTGTAGCAACATAGCAGCAACAGAGGCCCGCATAAGCCCCTCGGCTGCCAGGGTAAATGTTCTTCACACTATGGTTACGTTGCTGTGGGAGGAATGGGGACCACTGCAGAATCTAAGTTATTAGACAGCAGGGATCAGAGTCAGCTCCGATCCCTATTGATAGCGGCAGCTGCCAGCTATAATTAGGAGCCGGCAACCTGTGCATATGGAGCGGACTCAGTTCATCAGCCCACTTCAAATACTCTTCACGCTGTTTGAACATACAGATACGTCCAAACTTGTGAATGGGTTAAACGGGTTGTGCCATATATAGCAGTAAACCTATTTACTAACTAGGATTCTGGAGAAGGGTCTGGATACATTTCTAGATGTAATAATATAACAAGTTATAATGACCGGGATTCTGGAGAAGGGTCTGGATACATTTAAATGTAATAATATAACAAGTTATAGTGACTAGGATTCGGAGAAGGGTCTGGATACATTTCTAGGTGTAATAATAATAACAAGTTATAGTGACTAGGATTCGGAAGAAGGGTCTGGATACATTTCTAGATGTAATAATAGAACAAGTTATAGTGACCGGGATTCTGGAGAAGGGTCCTGATACATTTCTAGATGTAGTAATAATAGAACAAGTTCTAGAGACCAGTATTGTGGAGCAGGGTGAGGATACAGATCTAGATGTAGTAATAATAGAACAAGTTTATAGGACCGGGATTCTGGAGAAGGGTCTGGATACATTTCTAGATGCAATAATAGAACAAGTTATAGTGACCGGGATTCTGGAGGAGGGTCTGGATACATTTCTAGATGTAATAATATAACAAGTTATAGTGACCGCGATTCTGGAGAAGGGTCTGGCTACATTTCTAGATGTAATAGAACAAGTTCTAGTGACCAGGATTCTGGAGAAGGGTCTGGATACATTTCTAGATGTAATAATATAACAAGTTATAGTGACCGGATTATAGAGAGGGGTCTGGATACATTTCTAGATGTAATAATAGAACAAGTTATAGTGACGGGATTCTGGAGAAGGGTCTGTACATTTCTAGATGTAATAATAGAACAATTCTAGTGACCAGGATTCTGGAGAAGGGTCTGGATACATTTCTAGATGTAATAATATAACAAGTTATAGTGACCGGGATTCTAGAGAAGGGTCTGGATACATTTCTAGATGTAATAATAGAACAAGTTAGAGTGACCAGGATTCTGGAGAAGGCTCTGGATACATTTCTAGATGTAATAATAGAACAAGTTATAGTGACTTATACTCTTTAATATATAAATGACCCTTTAGAACAATTGCACAATTAATTATCATTTTTTGTAGATTAAACTAAACTGTGTAAAGTAATAAAATACAGAACCATGAGATTGCTGTTACACGTGGATCTGGATAACTTTGATACAAGGAATGGAAAATACAAATCATGAGTACTTCTTAAATGGAAAAGCTCTGGGCAAAACAAACAAGTATAAGATAAGACCTGGGAATCCTAGTGGACAGTAAACTTAACTGTAGCAGCCAGTGTCAGGCAGCAGCTGCCAAGGCAAATAAGATTATGGGGTGCATCATAAGGGCATAGATGCATAGATGCACATGATGAGATCATTGCTCTAGCATTATACAAATCACTGGTCAGATCACACACTGTGGAAAATTTTTTTTCGGGGAAAAGGAAAAAATGACAGGGGGAATCCAATCCCCAGAAAGTTTTATCAAAAAAAAAGGGTTTAAATTTAGTTTAGAAAAATGAGGGGGTAAGTTAGTATTTAAAAACCCTAAAAAAATTTTTAAAACCCTAAAAGGTTTTTTTCCTCTGACACTTTTTATATCAAAAAGGCATTAGGGGAAAATTTGAGCTGAAAGTTTAAAGTCCCCCTCTGTTGGATGTAACATCCTCAATTTGCTTTTGACCCACTGGGGTCTTGAGAAAGAAAAAGGGGCATATTCCCCCAAGCCACCTCACTCATCTGCTACAGCGTGTTTTGGTTTTTTCCCCCCCCATCAGTGCAAACGGGCGATACTGCTTGGCTGGGGGGGGGAAATTGAGTTGAACTGGGAAACTGTTTTCCGGAACCGGGGGGCCATCCCTATGTCTAGAGGACAAAAGGGTTTTCCAAAACCAAACCCTTGGAAAAATTTTTCTTTACAAAAAGGGGCCATTTTCCCCACTGCACGGTTTTCGGCCGTTTTTTTCAGCCGGTATGCGGTTTTTCAAAACCGCCGAAAAACGCCGAAAATGAGAAACAATTTGCTCTATGGAAACCCCCGTGCAGCAGTCCCCACTGCGGGTTTTTCCGCCCGACGAATATAAACCCAATCAAGGGGGGAGGGCTGTTCTCCGCTCCTTCGCGGAGGAAAACCCCCCCCCCCCCCTCCCCCCCTCCCCCGCAAAACAGAAAAATGCCGGCCCGGGTAATTTTTTCCCCCTGCCGTGGGGATGCCCCCTAAGGGTGTTTTTCACAGGGGGTTTTTGGGCGGTTTTGATGCGTTTTTTGTGCGGAAGGCACAGAAAATTAATGCTATACATTGTTACCAAAAAACGAAACCCAAAAAGACACATAAAAACCCCCCCGCACCGTGTGAAAGCAACCTAAGAGTGGTAACACTATAGGACTCGTTACTAAGAAAGTCCCCCTTTGGGGAACTAATTAAAAAAAACCAAAAAGGGGCCCGCATGCAAATTTCTGGAGTGTAATATTATTAAAGGTTATATTTGCTAATTTTATCAAAAAATCGGGTTTAAAGGGCTAAGGATTTTTTACCTAAATGAGGGGAAAGGGGGGCTTCTACCTCATGGGGGTTTTGCCTTCTTCTACAACAATCCTGACCGATAAAAGGCTGAACTCCATGGATGTGTTTGGCAGGTGACAAATTTTGCATGTGATCTAGACACGTGTGGTGCGTGCATAGTGAAATTTGTGCCAAAATTTTATCCCACCCCCTGCACCATAAAAAAAATTTTTGGGGCAAAATTTGAACTCTCTTGTGGGAAAAGTTCAGGATAAAAACCTCAGAATGTCTCTGTTACGCCCCATGTTGTATCATAACCGGCCTCGGAGGAGGATCTGCTTTCCCAAATTTCTTTTCCCCGGTTTATTTGGACCCGGAAAAAGGGCATTTCCTTTTCGTTTTTACGATTTAAACTTTTTTTAATCTTACAAATCACGAAAGTATCCGCTTCCATCTGTTGATTTAACCCCCAGCATATGTCATGTGCCGCCCCCAAACAAAAACAGAGTTATCTCCCAATGGTTTTTATATTCTGCTGGGAAAACCCTGCAAGACAAGGCCCAAACGGGGCCTTTTTAAAAGGGAACCCCAAACGCAAAACATATGGCTGGGGTGAAAAAAAATACGGGCGGTTTTATGGGCACACTGTTTTGATTCCTTCCGACCTTGTGCTAATTCTATAGGGCAACGTTCACCTTCAGCTGCCACGCCCTTTTTAAAAGAAATTTTGTTTTCAAATTTCAAGATATCCTAAAAAACCGCAATCGGGACTAGTTAAAACCCCTAATGTTTCCAAAACCCAACCCCCAAAAGAAAGAATTTTAAAGGGAAAAAATCCTCCCAAATTTGGTTCAGAAAAAATTGGGAATTTCAATAATTTTTCCCAATCCAAGTCATAAAAAACTTTTTATAATTTTTGCCCCCAAAAGTCCCAAAATTTTAAAATCTTTTTAAAAAACCGCCCCTTGGGCAGAGAATTAAAATATCCCCACTGCCCCCTTAAATAAAAAATTTTTTTTACAAAATTTCAATAAATAAAATGCCCCCATGTCCAAAAATAAACCCCCTTTTTAAAAAAACTTGGGGGCCCTATTTTACCTTTTGGGGGGAAAAATTTTAAAATATTTTTTAATTAACCGCTTTTTTCAAAAAAATAACCCCAATTTAAAAAACTTATTCCCCTTTTAGTTTTATTTCTATACAAATGTCTTTCCGCCCCCCACTTTGTTTCCCTTTTATCTTTATTTTACACACTTTATTTTTTTTCCCTATAGCTTCTTAGCGCCTCTTCACTGCCCTCCTGTTTTAGTAGGTGAAACGCTTTCTTTTTGTTTTTTATTGCCTCTTTTACATCCCTGTTGATCCACATTGGGTTTTCCCTGTTTCTAATTTTTTTATTACCATATGGTATGTACCTCTCATAGTGGTAGCCTAGGAGTTTTTAAAAATATCCCATTTATTATTAGTTCTGCCATATTTAAACACATTGTCCCAGTCATACGGTTTAGGGCCTCCCTAAGCAGAATAAAATTAGCCTTCCTAAAAATTCAGTGTTTTTGTGGCTCCTTGACAAAAAACTCTATTGAAGGATAAACGGAAATGTATTATATTATGGTCACTATTCCCTAGGTGCCCCTCAACCTGAACCTTTGTTACCAAATTCACGTACATGAAACCTCTATGGGTACTGGCTGAATCTGGGGATCTAGTCTAAGGACCCCTCATGTTCCACATCTTCATCCCCCTCACAAAGATATAGAATTTTAAGAACGGATACCAAGGTCACAATCTCAAGAGTGGTTACTAGAAGATGGCAGCAATTACAGGTAATGCTGTTTCCTAGGTACAAGGTAATACTGCCCCCTATGTACAAGAATATAACTACTATAATACTGCCCCCTATGTAGAAGAATATAACTACTATAAAACTGCCCCCATTGTACAAGAATAAAACTAATCTAAAAGTGCCCCCTATGGACAAGAATATAACGACTAAACTACTGCCCCCTATGTACAAGAATATAACTACTATAATACTGATCATGTGAACAAGAAAATACCTACAATAATACGGCCCCTATGTACAAGAATATAACTACTATAATACTGCCCCCTATGTACAAGAATATAACTACTATAATACTGCCCCTATGTACAAGAATATAACTACTATAATACCGCCGCCTATGTACAAGAATATAACTACTATAATACTGCTCCTATGTGCAAGGTTATAACTACTATAATACTGCCCCATATGTACAAATATATAACTACTATAATACTGCCCCTATGTACAAGAATATAACTACTATAATACTGCCCTCTATGTACAAGAATATAACTACTATAATACCGCCCCCTATGTACAAGAATATAACTACTATAATACCGCCCCCTATGTACAAGAATATAACTACTATAATACCGCCCCCTATGTACAAGAATATAACTACTATAATACTGCCCCCTATGTACAAGAATATAACTACTATAATACCGCCCCCTATGTACAAGAATATAACTACTATAATACCGCCCCCTATGTACAAGAATATAACTACTATAATACCGCCCCCTATGTACAAGAATATAACTACTATAATACCGCCCCCTATGTACAAGAATATAACTACTATAATACTGCTCCTATGTACAAGAATATAACTACTATAATACTGCCCCCTATGTACAAGAATATAACTACTATAATACCGCCCTCTATGTACAAGAATATAACTACTATAATACCGCCCTCTATGTACAAGAATATAACTACTATAATACCGCCCCCTATGTACAAGAATATAACTACTATAATACTGCCCCCTATGTACAAGAATATAACTACTATAATACTGCTCCTATGTACAAGAATATAACTACTATAATACTACCTCCTATGTACAAGAATATAACTACTATAATACTGCTCCTATGTACAAGAATATAACTACTATAATACTGCTCCCTATGTACAAGAATATAACTACTATAATACTGCCCCCCTATGTACAAGAATATAACTACTATAATACTGCCTCCTATGTACAAGAATATAACTACTATAATACTGCTCCTATGTACAAGAATATAACTACTATAATACTTTTCCTATGTACAAGAATATAACTACTACAATACTACCCCCTATGTACAAGAATATAACTACTATAATACTGTTCCTATGTACAAGAATATCACTACTATAATACAGTCCCTCACACTATTCTTTGCTCTGTATTTTCCTGTATACATGGGATTGCTGTGTGCATGAAGAGTGATGTATTCTGGGAGTGCAGCGGGTGGATGATATGTGATGAGAATAATCCCGTTTGCTGCTTTCTTTCATCCATCCCTCTTTCTTTCCGTCCTCTTTGAAGTCTCCGCGTCGTTCCTGGTATTCTATGACCTCACATTCGCCAGATCCTTATAACTTTGCAGAATTTTACGCCGTCACGTCTCCGCTCGCTCCGATTACCTCTTGCTCGCTCTCAGCCTTGATGACTGAAATAAAACGCGCCTGGCTGCCCTCATAAAGGCCTGAGGTTTTATCGGTTTATTCTGTGCTCCTCCGGGAACCGAGCAGGTTGTCCTTTATGGTGTGGACAGTAAAAATTTATTTTACATGGGAAGCGTAAGCGATACGGGGGAAATATGGTGACCTTTGTGGCCTTTTTATTAACGAGTTTAAGCCGATTCAACACTGGCTTTGATTAAGGAACATATAATATTCTATTGCTTAGCTTGTCTTAGCCAGCTTTATTCCATTCTCTAGTCACCTCCAGAGCTGCATGCACAAGAATTCAGTTTTTTGGGGTTTTTTTTGCATAACTTTACTATCAATGCTCCCCCTCCGTCAGTTCGGTGCGTGCTCTGCTACAGTGGATTATTAGCAAATGTGCAGTCATCTGATTGACAAAAGATACGTTTTTTCTTTCTCTACTTCCAAGAACCGTAACTTTAAAAAAAAATTTTTTTGTCTACATACAGTGGGGAAAAAAAGTATTTAGTCAGTCACCAATAGCGCAGAAAGATGAGAGAGGCCTGTAATTGACATCATAGGTCGAAAATCACATTGTCTGCTTTGGAAAGGGGAACATCTCTCCTTGGGGAGAGCACCATACGGTGTGTAGAGTTTTGAATTGCCTTTTGCCCTCTACTAAGCATCTGCATATCACAAGGCATTATGGGAAATAGTTATAGTCTCTCATTGGTTACCATGGGCACTGTTTGGTTGCAATGGGCTCCAATTGGTTGCTATGAGCTCTGGCTGGTCACAGTGATGTCTGGTTCCTATGGGCTCTGATTGGTTGCTTTGGGCTAGATGGTTGTCTTGGCTCTGATGGTTGTATGAGCCTCTGATTGGTTGCTATGGATTCTGATTGGTTGCTCTGGGCTCTGATTGGTTCCTATGGGGTCTGATTGGTTGCCATGTTATCTGATTGGTTGCTATGAGCTCTGAATGGTTGCTATGAGCTCTGATTGGTTGCTATGGGCTCTGGTTGCTATGGGCTCTGATTGGTTGCTATGGGCTCTGATTGGTTACTATTAGGATCTGCAGGTTACTTGGCTCTTGGCTTGGTTGCTATGAGTATTGATTGGTTTGCATGGCTCTGATTGGATTGCTATGGGCTATGATTGGCATGCTCTGGTCTGTTGGTTGCTATGACCTCTGGTTGCTATGACCTCTGGTTGCTATGGGCTCTGATTGGTTCCTATGAGCGCTGATTGGTTCCTATGGGCGCTGATTGGTTCCTATGATCTCTGATTGGTTCCTATGGGCACTGATTGGTTACTGTGGGCTCTGATTGTTTGCTATGGGCGCTGATTGTTTGCTATGGGCGCTGATTGTTTGCTATGGGCGCTGATTGGTGGCTATGATCTCTGATTGGTTGCCATGAGGTGTGATTGGTTGCTATGGTCTAGGGTGTATGAAGCTTGAATGGTTGATATGAGCTTGATGGAGCTATGAGCTCTGATTGGTCGCTATGGGCATGTTTGGTCGCTATGGGCTCTGATTAGTCGCTATGGGGTCTGTTATATGGGTCTGGTTATATGGGCTCTGATCGGTTCCTATGGGCTCTGGTTGGTTGCTATGACCTCTGGTTGATATGACCTCTGGTTGCAATGGGCTCTGATTGGTTCCTATGAGCGCTGAATGGTTCCTATGGGCGCTGATTGGTTACTGTGGGCTCTGATTGTTTGCTATGGGCGCTGATTGGTCGCTATGGGTGCTGATTGGTCGCCATGAGTTCTGATTGGTCGCTATGGGCTCTCTGATTGGGTTATGAGACTGCATTGGTTGCTATGAGCCATTGATTGGTTGCTTTGGGCTCTGGATTGGTTGCTATGAGCTTGATTGGTTGCTCTGGGTTGGTCTCTATTGGCTTGATTGTGGTATGGGCTCTGATTGGTCCAATATGGGTTATGATTGGTTGTTTTGGCAATCAAACGTCATGCTGTTGGGACAGTATTCATACATAAGAGTCACACAGGCAAGACCAGTGTTACCCGATAGCAACCAATTCAGAGCATGCAACCATTCAGAGCTTGGCTTTCATTTCTAATGCTGAGCTCTGAGTGGTTGCTATGGGCTCTGGTTGCCATGAGCAACAAGGACAGTCTATTAGAGGCCTATTGTTTCCACCCATGCCTAACACTTCTGAAGCTTTGCTACAATAGCAGCCTGTCCAGGCAATGCTGTTTGAGATTTTTGGAGACTTCTGCAGCAGCATTTTTGTGCGCAATCTATATTTTCCATGCATTTTATAGTTTTCTCAGCGTGTGATAGGCTTTCGTTAAATCTACACAACCGCCTGAGAGAGATTACCGCGCCGAGCCACATACTCAGGTGGCCTTGAGATAACGGCGGCGGGGAAAACAGAACGATTAAATTCCTGCAAACTTTCTGGACGTTACATGGAAAATGTAACCAAACCTAAAATACACAATGATGTAAAGGGTGAGAAGCGGCGGTGCTCTCATGGGGTCAGCTCATGGCTGTCAGGAGAGCCTGTCACATCCATCCCGCCATCTTAACCTGCCACCACAGTGTGGAATGGGGCACAGCTGGGAGATATACCAGGCCACAGGCTGCCAAATACAGCTGCAGGCAGCATCCCAGAAGGAGAGCTAACTAGTGGAAGGCGCAGGGTCCTTACAGCAGCACAGAGTATTTCAGATTGAAAGACAGGGGCAGTGTCATGACCTGAGGAGAGGAAGTGAGATTAGTTAGAGATCACAGACTAAGAGGCTGTGAAGCAAGAATGATTCACAGCAGCACAGAGTATTTTAGATTAAAAGATGGACACTGTCATAATGTGAGGGGAAGTGAGATTAGTTAGAGATCACAGACTAAGAGGCTGTGAAGCAAGAATGATTCACAGCAGGACAGAGTATTTTAGATTAAAAGATGGACACTGTCATAATGTGAGGGGAAGTGAGATTAGTTAGAGGTCACAGACTAATAGGCTGTGAAGGGAGAAGAATCCACAGCAGCATATAATATTTAAGTAGTAAAGTGAGGGGTAACAGACTAAGAGTTACATGGTAAAAGAAGCAATACAGCAGCACAGAGTATTTCAGATTGAAAGACAAGGGCAGTGTCATGACCTGAGGAGAGGAAGTGAGATTAGTTAGAGATCACAGACTAAGAGGCTGTGAAGGGAGAAGAATCCACAGCAGCACATAATATTTAAGTAGTAAAGTGATGGGTAACAGACTAAGAGTTACATGGTAAAAGGAGCAATGCAACAGCACAGAGTATTTCAGGAAAGGGATGTGCTGGTCTTGTGAGTGGGAGGCAGTAGCCTGTCTAGTCATGGGATGATATTAGGGCTGTGTCTACGCAGCAGAGGTTTTCTGTCGGATTTTCATTGATTTTAGAATTTTGAAACTGCTGAAAATTCGACGGAAAAACGTCCACACAGACTTTAATTCAAAAAGCGACTTGGGGTCCACACAGGTTGTTTGATTTCCTGTCAGGAAAATTTACTATTAATGTCTATGTAAACTGCCGAACGTTTTTTCCTAACGGTTTGTGGACAGTTCAGCATATACATACATTGAAAACTGCCTGAAAAAAACGTGCAAAAAACAGACCAAAAAACCTCCCAAAAACGGATAGAAACCCCAAGTGCTTTGGACAAAAAAAAAGCCTACTTTCTTATGACAATAAATTCCACTTTGAGCCTGACGAAAAAAGAAGAAAACAAAGATATAAGAAAAACGCTGCCCCTATAATCTATTCAGTGAATCCCGAAAAAAAAAAAACACCCGAAAGGAAAAAATTTTGTCTTTCGCATTTGGCGATCTTTTAGCGAAAAAACAAAAATACGGAAACTAGCGAAAAAAAGCCACGGAAGTGAAAGGGGTGATTTTCGACCGCGCTATGGCTCAGGTGGACTGGAGGAACCGATCTAGCTAACCCTGGCGAATCGAACTCTATTTCTGATGCTCTTTTGACCCGCCCGAACCGGGAGGAGACGACCGGTGGGGGAAAACGAAACCCCTTTATAACCTGATATTGGCGGACAACCCCAGAAGACCTCGGCTGATTCCCTCTCAAGATCCCAGAATTCCAACCGCTGCGGAGCCCTGGACGAGTTAACTTACCGTTATCGAACCGCCCAAGAAGAAAAAAACCCCCGACTGACGGACGAAACGAGGAAAGGAGTCACTATCCTCTGCCCCGACGACTACCCACGTTTCCTGCGGTGCACTGGAACATAACCAATTGTCGGACTTGTGTACCTACTTCGTTCACATTTGTTCCCTCAGAGCGAACATAAGAGAGGGCGTTGTCTTAATCTCTGCCAATCACTAGCAATCAGCATGTATGTTGGGGACTCCAGAAATCATGGGATTCCTGAGATACCGGACCTTTGAAGCATATAGCTTCGAGCATTTTTAGGACGACCACCAGACACCCGCCCGCCGACGACACCCATCTCGACCGCGCGAGACGAGAAGTCCGCCCGCCCCCCGGCCCTCGAAAGTTTTATTCCTGAAAGCCGAACAGAGAATGAAAGAAGACACCGGACACGCCCCCTTGCAAACGAGCGCGAAAAAAAAATGACTAGAGAACCCTCGGAAGCGAATGGAACTTCAGAGTCACCGAGCAGTCACTCATATTGGTGAAAAGGACGGCCGGACTCCATCCCCCTTGAAATGCTCGAATATTTTTCTCCTCGACCGACCCGCGCCTGCTATACCCGAAGGGATGGATACTATTGGCACTTAACCTGACCAGAGAACTCTCCCGAAGAACCCTTTTATATAAAATAAGTCACGAGACAAAACTCAGGATCAAAGGGTTTTAGGCTTTGTTATGAAGTTTTTGTAGGGTAGACCTAGTAATGAGGAGTTAGGCGATAAAGTGACAGGGGCAGTGTCATTCTTTGAGGGAAGGGGAGAGATATGTAAGAGTAACAAACTGAGAATCACCTAGTGGGAGGAGCAGAGCTGTAGAGCAGCACAGAGTATTTCAGGAGAAGCGTTTAGACTTTGCAAGGGCGTTTGACACTGTCTCGCATAAGAGTTTGTTGGGTAAATTAGAATCCATTGGGTTAGAAATAACAGTCTGTAATTGGATCCAAACATGGCTGTTAGAAAGTTATTCAGAGAGTGGTGGTAAATGATCCTACTTGAGTGGTCCCAGGTGGCGATGGGAGGCCCCAGGCTCAGTATTGGGACTCACTTATTTAATGTATTTATTAACGTGCTAGTGGAGGGGATTCAATAGCAGGATTCTTTTTTGCAGAATAAACACCAAGCTATGATGGGTAGTGCAATTATGGAAGATGGCTTCATTAAATTGCAAACGCAGCCCTGGAAACACAGAGTGATGGGCATCCACTTGGCAAATGGGGTTCAATGTGGATTAACTGTAAGGTTCTGCATCTGGGTAGAATTAATCTGCAGATCATATGTCTAGGGGGAGAAAAAACTTGGAGACATCGCTTGTTGTGAAAGATCTGGGCGTTCATTAGCTATAGACTGCAGAACGCATGCAATGGTCAATCCGCCTGCCTTAGGGCAAGTAAGATATTGGCGTGTATTAAAAGAGGCCTGACTCGCGGGACAGGATGTAATTCTACGCTGTACAAAGCATTGGTGCGACCACACTTAGAATATGTGTTCAGTATGGGCTCCTAGCTTATAGAGTGATGTAATGGAGTTAGAGAGAGTGCAAAGCGAGGCAAACAAACTTATAAGGGGAATGGAGTCGTTATGAGGAGAGGTTAGCATTGAACTTATTAGTCGTGAGAAAAGACGGGCTTCGGAGACATGATTAGATTTATATAAATTATAAAATGTCCCTACCAAAAAGTATGGGAGAAATTGGAGAGAAGCCCTAAAAGGAAAGAGGACCTTCCCTTCAGCGGAGAAAAAAGGATCAATCTCCAGAGGTGTAAGAGCGTTCTTCACTGTAAGACTGTGAATCTTTGGACTAGCCGCTGAGGAGCTGGTCACAGCCGGAACAGGTGAGGGTTAGGAAAGGCATAGCTTACCTACTGAAAACTAAAGATATTAATGTGTATGTGCCATGTAAAATTCTGGATTGGCCGGTGAGGACTCTGTAGGGTCAGGATGGGGCTCCACTGGCGAGATTGGTTTTGCCTTGTGGTCCTGTTTCAGGGCATTCACCAGTGGGGGGTTGAGCTTACTGTCTTGTTCCCTCTTCACCACATTTTTCCACCCTTGGTTGACACGCTGACCGTGTCTTCTTTCACTGTACTAACTATGTAAGGAGTTCGTGGTCTATATGGGGCATCTGTGATGTGGGAGGGTAGGTGGTGGAGAAACGTCAGTCAAGCGGATTCAGGGACGTAGCTATAGGGGGTGCAGAGGTAGCGGCTCTGTAGCATGAGGGGACCCAAAAGCTCTTCTGCCACCTAAAGAGACACCAGAATTATAAATAACACATAGTAGCTGGGGGCCCAATTTCACTTTTAGCATTGGGGCCCAGGAGCTTCAAGTTACCTCTCTGAATGGGATGATATTAGTGAGGACAGGGCTGTATGTGATAGGGGCAGTGTCATAATGTGAGAAGGGGGTTTCAGACAAGTGGGGGATAATGCTCTGTCTCCCCTGCAGTGGACAAAAACCACCTGAAATGCATTACTCAAACGTTCTGAAGCTGAGTTTTCTGTCCCCTCCTGTCAAAAGAGCTGAAAAAACGTCCGTTTTTTGCCGCGAAGTTCCGTTTTTCGGTGCGTTTTTTTACAAGCGTTTTTGCTCGTCTCAAGGCTGTTTTTTAAAGTCTGATACAATTAAGCCATTGGATGTAATCGCCCTAAACAGGGTAACGGTAAAAGCACTCATAGATTTATATGTGATACGGTAGTCGTTTTACGGATTTTGACGCTAATAAAGTTATTTTGCGTTTGTCGCCAAAAATGTTTTTTTACGGATTTTTGCCCTAAAGTCCATTTTTTTTTAATGGATTTTGGTGCTAAGAACTGCATTTTTACAGATTTTGGAGTAATAAAGTCTATCTCGCGTTCCGCCAGAAATACGTGTTTTTGTTTTTTTTTTACAGTTTTTGGCCTATAGGAAATTTTTTAACAGATTTTGCGCCAGTTAAGATATGCATTTTTTTGGATTTTAGCGCTAAATAAAGTTATTTGCTTTTTGTCGGCAAAAATAAATATTTTATGGATTGGCCCCTCTAGTCAATTTTTTCAAACGGTTCCTGGTGCTAAAATTCCGTAAACTCTGTTCTTTACAAGCTTTTGCACTAATACAATTTTCTCGCTTCTGACGGCAAAATAACGTTTTTCACAGTTTTAGTGCAAGAATCATTTTTTCGGAATTTGGCGCTATAAAATATTTAATAACAATATTTTGCGCCTTATGACAGTTAAGAACATGTTTTTCGTGAACAAAAACGTCGTAAACAAATTATTTTTTAAGTCAGAAGTGTGACACTTTTGAGTGCCAATATATGTTGAGAAAAAGTATTCTGAGTGCCAAAATCCGTAACAAATGGAATTTGGCCAAAATCTGTTATAAATAAACTTATTTTTGGGTCCGATCGAGATCACATTATTAGCGCCAACAACTGTAAAGACAAAACGGATTTCCGCCCAAAATTGCATACAAAAGGATTTGACGCCAAAAATCATAAAAACTTTATTTTTCGTGCAAACTCTATAAATTGCGCAAACTCGTTAGCGGCCAGTAGATGATAATTTATTACAAAAGGTACAAAAAAGGAACAATAGAACTTGTATGCCAGTTTGATAGATATAAACCTTTGTTTACCACCAATTCTAGTAGGGACCTGGAGTCTCCTGGGAAGGGTTTTCACTGCAAATCGCGGGCCAAAAAGACGTCCGGCGCTTTCCTAGACTCCTGTAGTTAATTTTCTGCCGTTTCCGGCGTTTTTTTAGAAATGTTGCATTTTGACGAGCAGTAAAAAATCGAGCAGAAAAAAGCAGCTTTTAAGTGTAGACAGGCAGGCGGGTTTTACAATAGAGGTCTTCTGGGAGGGATTGACAGTCGTTTTTCCAGCATTTTAGAAAAGCGAAAATCGCGAAAAAATACCTGCGGACGTTTTTCTGTGCAGTGTAGAGATAGCCTAAGAGTGGAAGGAGCACAGAGTATTTCAGGATAAGTGGTACTGGTGTGTGATGATATTAGTGAGGACATTAGTGAGGCTGCATATGATAGGGGCAGTGAGGTGATGTAATTTCGGGGATGGAGAGAAGTGTAAGGTCACAGACTAAATGTAGCATACTGGGAGCAGCAAGAGCCCTTCGCAGTACAGAGTATTTCAGTAGCGTGCTGATCTTGTGGAAGGCAGCAAACAGAAAAAGCAGAGTACCCTAGCAGCAGGGGCATAGCTACAGGGGGTGCAGCGGTAGCAGTCGCTACCGGGCCCAGCAGCCTCAGGGGCACAAAAGCCCCCCAGTCACAAAGGAGATACCACGTTGTAAAATGGATGATGGTACACTGGGGGCCCTATTTCACTTTTCGTACCAGGGCCAAGAGCTGAGTTACGCACTCAGCAGGAGGTAGTGAGCTGATTAGAAGATGCAGGGTCTTTGAGCAGCACAGAGTATTTCAGAGGGATTGTGCTAACGTTCTAAGATTTTTTTTTTCTGATTCTTGAACTAAGCTTCCTATTATTTGTATCAAAAAACTTGCTTAAATAAAATAGGAGTGGGGACGACACCTTTGCGGTGCACACGGCGGCCGACATCTGGCGATAACAGGCTCGTTTCATGCCGAGTCTTCTATGTTACCTGCCACGCTGTGCGCTGCTCGCTTATCGGGACGTGGTGCAAACACTCTAAGCTCCGATTTCACCCCCCCCCAAAAAAAGTAGGATCTTTAAATTCGTCTCTCTTGGGTTTTGTACTCATTCCATCTCTGTTCCTGGGAAGGCTGAGTGACATACATCTACAGCAGTTTGCCTTGTTAAAATTCACTGAACTTGTATCTGTGTAATAAACATTCATTAGGGTCCATAGTAAAAGGAGATGGGCCCCACCACCTATGATAGGAAATCATTAGAAACAGCAGCATATGTAGTATAAATCTAGTTATAAACAATACGCATATATCAGTGAAACCCACATAGTAGCGCCAGATAGAAGAATGTTGTTCCTTACCATCAGGCCCTTAACACCTAAGATGGATTCACCCAAATGACAGAAACACAGAAACAGCAGCATATATAGCACTAATTCAAGCTATTAAAATAATACCACCATATAGGCAGGGAACCCAATAGTAGTGCTTTATAGCAGAGAAAATACCAACTTATTATTCTTACACTACCAAGTCCCATAAACCCTCGGACCCCATTAAATTTAGATGGGGGGGGGGGGGGGGTGTGGGGCCTAGCCACCTTATGACAGAAAACATCAGAATATGTAAGTATAAATTTATAGTTATAAACAAGACGCCTATCTCAGAGAAGACAATAGTAGCTCAGATGACGAAAGCTCCAAAATTGTTGTTCCTTACCATTAAGAGCCATAAAAATTAGTTGGATCCACCACCTAACAGAAACAGCAGATATATAGCAATAATTCAACATAAATAATGACCCACCATATAGCGAGAACCCCCATAGTTGTGCATTGTAGATAGCATGAACATTACCAAACTTGTTATTCTCTTACCACTAAAGGTCCATATATTGGACCCACAAAAATAAGAGGAGCCTCTGACTCCTATGACAGGAAACAGACTACAGCCACAAACTATAGCAATAATTCATGCTATATAATTATACGCATATAGCAGAGAAAATCACATAGTAGCGTAGATAACAGAAGCCCTCTGTACCCTCATTGCAAATAGATGCAGGCCTCCACCACCTATGACAGCAATAGCAAATATAAAGCATAAGTATAGCTATAAATAAATACCGCATATATCAAAAAAAACACCATAGAAAGCCGCTAGATAGAGGAAGCCACCTATTTTTTTCTTGCAAAAGGTACCTCAATGGGCCCCTAAACCTCTAAGCCTTATAAAAATTGTTATGGGCCCCTCACCCGTATCAGAAGACCACATAGTGCGTGTAGGTAGCAGAAAAACTGCAAATGTTATTTCTTTCATTTACAAGGTCCATAAACTCTGAGCCCCATAAAAAGGGGGATGGGCCCCCACACCTAATGAGAGGAAACAGAAAACCGCAGCATAAGTAGTATAATTAAAAGGTAATTAAATAATACGCCATGTATAAAAAAACTTAATAGCACTAGAAGCGCCAACTTGTTGTTCTCTACAAAAAAGCACCTTTAATCGGCCCTAAACTCTGCGCTCATAAAAGTGTTATTGGTCCAGCACCTAACATGAAACAGCAGTGTATCTATATACTTAAGTAAAACTATAAATAATACCGCCATGTATCAGAGAACCCACATAGTGGACGCTCGATACATACAAGCACCCCCTTGTGTTATTCTGACCAATACATAGCACATAAAATTAAATGCGCCACCAACACTTAATGACTAGGAAACGAAACAGCAACTAGTAGCAATAATTGAAGCTACAAATGTAGCCGCCGCATAAATCAGAACACCCACATAGTGGTGCTAAGAGCAGGACGTTTATTCCTACAAAAAAGGTGCAGTGAGAGGGACCCTAATTCTCTGGTCCCACAAAAAATGAAGTGGAACCCACCTCCAAAATGCGGTAGAAAACGTGCATATGTCACAATTAATTAAGGTTATAAATTATCCCGTCATATATCAGGAAACCCACCTAGTAGAGCTAGATAGCAGAAAGTCACCCATTTGTTATTCATAAAAAAGGTGCACATAGTTGGAGAGACCCTACAACTTTTGGCCCTATAAAAAACAGAAAAACAAAACGAAATGGAACCCCACCACCTGATTTAAACAGAGCAACCACAACTAGCAATACTTTAAGTTGTCAATATACCGCCACATATCCGGAATCTCTCATAGTAGCGTAGATAAACAAAGGTGCCAATTTATTCCCTACAACAAAAGTACAGTGTTCTTACACCTAAGTGGGCCCCTCTGCCTTTAGGTCCAATAAAGCTGCAGCAGTCGCTATAGGTATACCTCTGATATCATTTTTGGGGAGAGTCGAAGGCCCAGTATATATTAGGCAGAGGTCTGTCTGACCTTCAAATGTTTGGTAAACCATTGCAACATCTGAGTTAGAGGAAACAGCTGTTGGATGTATTTTTAATGCACACAGAAACACTGTTCTGTGTGTAAACCTCATGGAAAGTCTAAAGAAATCAGCCAAGATATCAGGGGAGAGAATTGTGGACTTGCACAAGTCTGGTCATCCTTGGGTTGCAATTTTGAATACCTGAGGTGCCTCGTTCCATCTGTACAAACAATTATCGCAAGTACGAACAAGATGGGAATGGCCAGCCATCATACCACTAAAGAACTAGATGGTTCTGTCTCTAGAGTTGAGAAGCGCTTTGGTCTGACATGTGCTATTCAACCAAGAACAAAAGCAAAAGGACCTTGTGAAGCTGGTAGATTGTGTTCATTATCCACAGTGAAATCCTGCTTATATCATTGGCTGAAAGGCGCTCTTGCCAGAAAGAAGCATTACTCCAAAAGAAACTATAAAAGCCAGATTTTAGTTTTTGCAAATGCACAAGGAACAAAGACTACATTTTTGGAACATGAACGAAGATAAATTTAACTGTATGGCCATAATGACTATCGTTTAAGTTTGAGGGAAACGGGAGAAGCTTGGCGCCTCAAGAACACAATCCCAACTGTGAAAACGGGGTGGCAGCATTCATGTTTTGGGGGTTGTTTTTGAGGAGGGACTGGTTGCACTTCACAAAATAGGATGGCATCATGAGGAAAGAAAGATTAGTGTGGAATAATGAAGCAACATCTCAATGACATTAGCAGGAATAACTGATGGGTGGAAATGGGTTTCCAAATGGACAAATGACCTGAAGTACTGCCAAATGGTTACAAAGTGGCTTAAGGAGAACCAAGTCAATGTTTGTGGAGCGACCATCACAAAGTCCTGATCTCCATCTATGGAAACTTCTGGGCAAAGCTGAAAAGGCCGGAGCGGCAAGAGACCTCCAAACATGGCTCAGGAAACACCAGTTTCTGATCAAGAGGAGGGGGCAAATTCCCACCAATATTGTGAGAAGGCTTGTGGAAGGATCAGAACGTTTGACCAAGTCTACAGTTTAAGGGCAAGCTGCCAAAAGACTAATGAAAAGGATGGAAACTCCTGACTTTGTAGAAAGTCACTGAGTGGACGGGCCCCGTATGGAAGTACCAGCTGTACTGCCCTAATGGCGGCCTGGCCATTGATCCTAAGGGGACTGAAATTTCAGGTAAAACAATTTTAGGAAGTAAAAAAATAAATATATATATATATACAGTCATATGAAACAGGGTGGGCACCCCTATTAATCTTAATCAATTTTTTAGTTCTAAATATTTTGGGTGTTTGCACGCCATGTCAATTTGATATATCTATATAACTGATGGACACAGTAATATTTTCCAGATTGAAATGGGTTTATTGTCTAACACAAAATGTGCAATAGCATTAAACCAAAATTTGACCGGTGCAAAAGTATGGGCACCCCCAACAGAAAAGTGACCTTATTATTTAGTAGATCTCCTTTTGCAGACAATAACAGCTCCAGAGCTTCTGTAGCTTTTAATCAGTTCCTGGATCTGGATGAAGGTATTTTTGACCATTCATCTTTACAAAACAATTCAAGTTCAGTTAAAGGGGATTTATCGTTTGAGCTGTTCGGGCTGTTCTGCTAATTTTCTCAGATTGAGTTTGAAATCCAGGGGCGTGTTCTTCCTCTCAGCAGGCGTGTTCTCTCTCCACGAGGGTGTCTTCTTCACTGACGAACTGTGACATCATTTTGTATGAAGAGGGGAGTTTGGATGCAGAGGGTTTTGTTGGAATATAACAGATCTGATAGCCTCCTGCATGCTTATGTTGCAGCTTAGCTCCCAAAGGCTGCAGCAAGCACTATCATAATCTCATTATTTCTCTAGTTTTACACACTGCAATGCCAGCAGCTTTAACTATCTGTTTTCTAGTGGTATTCAACCAAATTGTTACTGACAAAGGCAGAGACTTTACTCAACTACAAGCCAAATGTCAGGCTTCAGTAAAGATCTCTGTTGCTGTTCAGTGATATGAGTGAAAACAGTGGGGGGAGAACGCAAATCAGCTTTGAGAGAAGGAACTGCTCACCTAGTAATGACTTGGTTTGATGGTTGTAATGGTCGAATGGTTGGTTTTACAACGGAAGGGGTTTGGAGTTCTAGTCCCTCACGGGGTATATTTCCCTCCCCCTAAATTTACAATATGTAGTGAGAATAAATATCTATTGTCAATCTCTATAATGATATATATACACATACTCATAGCTCCCCTATATATGTTATCTCCCTGAGGCGTATATGCATTGTATCACATAGTTGGAGTGCTTGGTGTGACATGTGAGGATGGGAAACTTTATAGGGGAGCTTTCTGTGTTGGTGTGTGTGTGAATAGTATATATATTTTCATTATATATACTTTATATATATATATATCTATATATATATATATATATATATATATATATATATATATAAAATTATAGATTTCTAACATATATTTTCATATCTTTAATAGGTGTGACAATTATAAAAGAAAAAAAACAAAAAAAAAACGTTGGGACTTGAACTACAACCTCTGTCTTGCAAGTGATCAACTATGCATGTTCTATTTAAACAAGCAGCTCATACAGACCAGTAAAATGTTGAATCCTTTATGTTATACTACAGATGATGATGTCATAAGGAGGGCGGGGCTGCATTCGTACTGAGGAACAGAACGCCTTCTTTACTAAAGCCCAATTCACAAATGACCTGTGAGGAGGTGAATCAACCTTTGGCATAAGCCCCTTTTACAGGCGAGTAATTGCCGGATCCTTCCCCTAGAGTGAGATGTACACTCGAGCCAGAGAACTCTGGTTTCCTTCGATTTTAACAGTCAGAGGGGAGTAATCAAGATGTGTGGAGGCAGCCATCACAGCGCAGGGGGCGTGGCCGGGAGTTTCCTGACTAGGGGCATATCCAACAGGCTGACTGAAATGTCAGCCAGCCAATACCGTGCAGGGGCGTGTTGGGCACCGGAATCGACCTGGGGCGTTTGAACCAAGCAAACAGCAGACATAGAAGAAGAATTAGTCAGCGAAGCTGTATCTGCTTAAACCAAGTGGACAGAGGTAAGCACCCATTACAAAAGTGCTTATTTTTTACTGTCCCATGATCTGAGGACATGTCTTAGTAATGATAAAACCTTTAATTTTGATGGTCGTGAGCATGGGTACAGCCCGCTTCAAAGTATCCACAGATGTTCACTGATATTCAGGTATGGGGATGGGACGGCCATTCCAGGAACATTGCATTGTTCCTTGCATGAATGCTGAGTAGATTTGGAGCTGTGTTTGGGGATCATGGTCTTGTGAAATATGCATCCCGGCGTAACTTCAAAATTCATCACTGATTCTTGTTACATTCTTCTGAAGACTTGCTGATACTGAGTTGAATCATGCGACCCTCAACTTTAACAAGTTCCCGGTGCCGATTGGACCACACAGCCAAAGCATGATGGAAACCTCCACCAAATTTTACAGTGGGTAGCAAGTGTTTTTCTTGGAATGCTGTGTTTTTGGGACGCCATGCATAACGCCTTTCTGTATGACCAAAACTCAATCTTTGTTTCCATCAGTCCACACGACCTTCTTCCAAAATGAAGCTGGCTTGTCCAAATGTGCTTTTGCATACTCAGGCGACTCTGTTTGTGGCGTGCTTTCAGAAACGGCTTCTTTCGCATCTCTCTCCCATACAGCTTCTCCTTGTGCAAAGTGTGCTGTATTGTTGACTGATGCACAGTGACACCATCTGCAGCAAGATGATGCTGCAGCTCTTTGGAGGTGGTCTGTGGATTGTCCTTGACTTTTCTCACCATTCTTCTTCTCTGCCTTTCTGATATTTTTCTTGGCCTGCCACTTCGGGGCTTAACAAGAACTGTCCCTGTGGTCTTCCATTTCCTTACTATGTTCTTCACAGTGGAAACCGACAGGTTAAATCTCTGAGACAACTTTTTTGTATCCTTCCCCTGAACAACTATGTTGAACAATCTTTGTTTTCAGATCATTTGAGAGTTGTTTTGAGGAGCCCATGATGCCGCTCTTCACAGGAGATTCAAATAGGAGAACAACTTGCAATTGGCCACCTTAAATACCTTTTCTCATCATTGGATACACCTGGCTATGAAGTTCAAAGCTCAGTGAGGTTACAAAACCAATGTTGTGCTTCAGAAAGTCAGTAAAAAGTAGTTAGGAGTATTCAAATCAATAAAATTATAAGGGTACCCACATTTTTGCACCAGTCAAAATTTGGTTTAATGCATATTGCACATTTTGTGTTAGTACAATAAACCTCATTTCAATCCGGAAATATTACTGTGTCCATCAGTTATTAGATATATCAAATTGAAATTTCTGTTGCAAACACCCAAATATTTAGAACTAAAAATGATTAAGATTAATAGGGGTGCCCAAACCTTTTCATATGACTGTATATATATAAAAAGTTTAAAACACATCCCTTCCGCAAATTTACCAATAAAAAAAGTTTAACATAATTGGTTTTGTCGCGTCTGTAAAAGTCCAACCCTTTTAAATATAAACCTTCTTATGCTGCATGGTGAATGCCATAAAAAAATAACCATATTTTTTTTTGTCTCCCCGAAAATTGTAATAAGAATTGATTAGAAAGTCGCAGGTGGGGGCGTGACCGGAAGCCGAGGAGTGGCTGCGCTTGTGAGTCCTGCTGGGGCTACCCAAAACAGCACCCCCTAATCGAAAGGCCTAGGGGGAAAAAAAAGGACCCACCCGCCCCAAGTACCCCGAGGGGGCCCCGGCCCCGGTCGCGGAGCCAATTGGTACTAGAATCGTACCCTACCCCATCTCTCCTGGCGCGGCCCCTCCGGGCCTGCGGCCGAACCCCACAGCCTGCTTCCCTGCGGAGCCCCGCGGCTCGGCCCCCCGCGCGATCTTTCCTCGGCACCCGCGGCAGCCCCGCGGGACACCCGAAAACCCCCGGAGTTGAGACGCAGAAGACACCGGCCTCCCCCCCAGCATGCCCAGTTTTCAGCGGCCCCCATGAGGAAAAGGGTCCCAGACCCTGCGTGTCCCTCCCCCCAGTGGAGCCGTGCGGCCTACCATCCCCCTGGCCGCATCAGCCCTCATACCCCGGTGGTGGCCAGTCCCCCTCCCCCGAATCGGCAGGGGCTCTTCTCCTATGGGGCCTTGGGGTGTCTGACATGTGGCCCCCAAGCCATCCCGGCCCCCTTTCCCCACTCTCAGGGGTTGGCGGGAGTTTTTCTCCTGGCAGGGCTCTCTGCATCCTCCCTCCCCTTTGCAGCCTCATTTCCTGACCATCATGCATGGACTGTTTGATACAAAAATCCCTAACAGGGGCTGCGGCGCTGTCTCAGGGTTGGGGCACCCCTGCGAGAGGAGATTCCCTAAATCAGGCAGGACATTACGCAAAAGCTCCCGCGTGGAACGCTTGGAGGGGCCTGAAACAGCGAAGTACATCGTCAAACCACCTTCTATTTGGGAAAAATGTCACGGTGGGGAGCTGGCTGAATGTGGAGGATTAGACAACCACCCGGGCCGCGGGAACAACATTATTTTTTTTTTTTTTTTTTTTTTTTTTTTTTTTTTTTTTTTTTTTTTTTTTTTTTTTTTTTTTTTTTTTTTTTTTTTTTTTTTTTTTTTTTTTTTTTTTTTGGGGGCCCCCCCGGGAAACCCAAAGGGGGGGAGGCTTGCAGGCCTCGGACTCTTATTAAAACCGCTCTTGGAGAAACCCCTCCCCCCCCCATAAAGCTTACAGAGCCCAAAGGCGCTCGCCCAAAAGGGGTCCTCTCCCCCCCCCCCCGGGATGTATATGCTCCCTACATGCCCATCGGTAAAGAAGCAATAATGGAGAAAGCCGGGGCCCTAACAGCATGCTACCAGGGGAAACCCTATACGGGTCCCCTGGCCCATTCCCAGAAGCGCGCCCCCTCAGAGCTGCTTGTATTTAAAAGGAATGATCCTTTTAGGTGGCCTTTCCTTTTGCTCTCTGGTCGCATTGGGCGCTCAGCTGTTCTCCGGGTCTTTGCTGACCCCCCAAATTTTCGCAATACCTGAAAATTCCCACTCCAAAGATGGACGTTTGGGGAGCTTCTGCACCCCCGCCCCCCCCACCGCAGTAGGGAATGGTGGTGACTCGCAAGGGCGCTCCCCAGGGCCCCCCTTCTTCCCCCCAAAAAACCCGACGCTCTCCACCCCGCTGATAGGGGACTCCATACTGACTGAGGGCCTTCAACCCCCCGTCCCTTCTCTCGGGAGCTATTGACCCTCTAGGGGTTTCATATCTTCTCTTTTATAGGGCTTATGATGTTTATTTTCTTTTTTAAGGATGGGCCGCTGCTGTATGCCCACAGCTTTGGTTTTTACCCTTGTTTTTTGGGGAGCTTTGCTGTTCCGGATTCTCTCCCCTCCCCCTGCCTTTTGGTGGGGGATTGAGACGCTTTTTCCCTCCCTCAGGAGGGGGTCTGTTGACGGCCTTCTTTTAGGAGGCCTCGGGGGACCTTTTTTCTTCCCCGGCCCCCAAAAACGGCGCATTTGAGCTCCCAAATAAAAATAAGATGGGCACCTGGGCCAGGGGTATTTTCCCTTGTTTTTGGTGACCCCGATCTCTCGGTTTTTTGTCGGTTTTTTAAAACCCGATTGTTTCTTGGTTTTGTCTTTTGGTCTGGTCTGTTTGTTCCCCCCACCGTTTGTTGTTCCACCTTCCGCCCCCCCCACCTTTTTCCCTTCTTTTTCCTGCATTTACCTCTTCGGGCGTACAGTTTCGGGCGTCCAGGCTTGGGAGACGCCCTTCTCTCGGGCCCTATCTCAAGTAGCCCACCTACACCGGACATGGTGTTGTGTCATTTTAAAATTTAAAAGGATTTAATCAAATGTTAAGCGTAGGCTCCCCCTGAGGGAATGTAGGCCCTGGAGCAGACATTGTTTTTTTTACGGAAAACCCCCTTTGCCCAAAGGCTCTTTCAGCTTTGCTCGCCCCTTTACTCACCGTTTTTCTGATTTAATGACGGAAGGGCGGAGTGGCTTACTAATAGAAAAACCTGTAGATTGCAGGTTGGGGATCGTGGCTGCCCGGCCGGGCGGTACATATCCTTAAAGCTAATTAGAGGGCCCAAACCGATACTTTAGCAGGTAGCGCAAATGTCTACAGGTCCCTTCCTAATGGGTCTTTTCTAAGCTAGCGAGTTTTTCTGACCCCTGCCCCTTGGGGGGGACTTTAACATGATTTTTGGGGAACCCATGGATAGTGTAGTATGGGGGGAAAGCCCCCAAATCCTAATTGCCAGATTGTCACAGCCTTTAGAAAGTCATTCGTCCCCGGTCTGTTCCCCTTGGGGGGTTTCAATCTTTCCTAAAGTAAAACTCTTTTTTTTCCCCCCCCTCACCCAAAAGCCACTGGGGGCTTGATTATTTTTTTGGAAAGTCCAACCCTTTTTGGGCTTACAGGGTTCCCAATTGACCCCATAACTTGGCCGGTCAGCCCCAGTCACGGTCAATTTAAATTTAAGCCCCCAGCTCGGGGCTTGTCATTGGGGGCTGAAGAAACACTCTTAAAAAGGCGCCTCGAAGGAGCAGTTGGTGAGTCGCTCAGCTCCTATTTTGCAAAATGTGGGTTCTGTCTTGCCCCCATATCCCGGGGGAACCCCAAAAGCATCTTTAGGGGAAATTGCATTGCCCTGGCAAAAAGTTAAAGAGATACGCAAAAAGATCCACCAACTCGCCCCTCCAAAAAGGGACTGGAACAAAAATTTTGGCACTATCCCCCAGGGTTTAAACTTTGAGAGTATAGTCTCATCGAAATGCCTTTTGGATTTGCCTTGCAAAGGGGGGAGAAGCTCCTTTCTCATCGAAACAAAAGGGATTATGAAAATTGGGAACAAAGCCCCCAAAACCCTTTAGCAAAGGGAAAAGAAAGGGGGCGCTCAATACAAACAAAGCCTCAGCACTTAAGGCAGGGGGGGTTTTGAGGTATGACCCAAAATCCATTTCGAAAATTTTTTGGTTTTTTTTTGAAAAATCTATGGATGCCCCCCGCCCCCCAGGCGTGGAATAGGAGCCCCCACTCTTTCCGGGGAAATTTTTACGAAAAACCGTGCCATTGTCCGCAGGGGCGGGGGGTTTTTTAGGTGCTCCCCTTCAATTTGAGGGAAAAAGAGGAAGTCATTAAGGGCCCCCCCCGTCCCTAAAGCCCCCGGCCCCGATGGGCTCCCTATCGTACTTAAAATTATTAGTATTTGACCCGATATGTTTCAAATCTTAACTCATTCTGGGGGGAGCTGCCATTCCCAATTCCTGTACATTCGTATAAACTTTGATCACAAACCAGGAAAGGGGCCGCGGGCAGTGTGTTACCCCCCGATTGCGTTGCTAATCTGACCCGAAGATCTATACCAAAATCTGGAACAGATGAACCCCCTGGCTCCCCCAAATGATAAAAGGGGCCAGGTAGGGTTCGTCCTTTCAGGCAGGGGGAGAAACACGGGCGCATATTAACCTGTGGATGCTGTTAACACCCTGCGCAGGGCCTTACTCCTCAGCCTAATGCTGAGAAGGGCCTTAATAGGCTCAGTGGCCGTTCCTTTTTGGGCCTTGGCGTAGGGGTTTCTTGGGCCTTTGGGGGCAGTCAGAGGTTTATACTCTTCTCCCTCGGCATATTAAACTCCCTCCATATTCATACCTTTGGAATTAAAAATGGTACTAACAGGGCTGCCACTCTCCCACCTTTTTTGCGTTTTGCAGAACCTCTTGCAGCGGCAATTAGGGGTCAACCAGATTTCAAAGGGGATAAAGATTAGGGTTAAAGGGGTTTTAATTGTCCCTCTTCGGGCGATATTTTGTTGACCCTGACGGGTACATCCCGTTACCTTCCCCTTTAGCCCTTCTTGCTGAATTTGGAAACCTTCGGGTATAGTCAACACCTCAAAGAAGAGGCCTCCAATCAAATGCCCCCCGAGGGGTTATCCCCCTCAAAAATAATTCTCCTACAAGTGGCAAACCCAATCGCTCAAATCCCGGGGATCGATAGGAACAATATCCCTCCCCCTTTTAGCGCTAATTTCCCTCCCTCTTTAAAAAATTGAAAGATCCATCTTAGGTGGCACGCCTTCCCCCTCTTTTCTAGGGAGAATTAACTCGGTAAAATGTAAAAATTTTCAAAAAACCTCTACCTATTGAGACTCTCCCCCTAATGGCCCGCTGAGTGGTACGTCCATACAGGCAAACTATCTAAGATTCAATGGGCCGGGCAGGGATAGGGTGGAAAAAGTGTTATGTGGCTGTGGCGGGGGGGGGACTGGCGGGGCCGAATATCCCCAACTTATTGGGCCACCCACTTGCGTTTTTCCCCGCTTGGTATCCTTCCGGGATTTAAACCCGTGGATGGAGATGAAAAGCTGTGGGTTGCACCCACCCACCCCCAATGCTTCTATGGCTTCGAAGCCTTCCCCCACTGGGATACCTATTGGGTCCCAAACAAGTTTTGTGGCGATAGGAATCAGTGCCGGACCCGATTTTTAGTTTCTTCCCAAAACTTCACCCCTGGCCTCCTTTTGTGCACACCCCTTTTCCCCGTGGCTCTCTGGTTTGTGGCAAGACCCCTGGTGGGGCTGGTTTTTTCCCGGGGTTTTGGGGGTGTTGCTAGAGCAGGGGGGAAAAGGAGGCTGATCCGTTTGGGCACCCTTCAGAGGGACTATAATCTCCCGAGGACCCTTTTTATTACCCAGATAATCCCTATGTCCTCCATGTTTGGCCATTACCCCCTTCGATCCCCACCTCCTTTTGAGAGCTTTTAAAACGGGCCACGTACTAAGGGTTCATTTCCACGATTTTCTCCATTCTCTCAGACCCGCCCTTGGGCCCAACCCCCCTACCACAAATCAGGGGCCCAAATGGGAAAGCTATTAGGGAGGGAAATACCCCCTCTCCCCATGGAGGTGATTTGGAACGCACCCGGCGAAATCCCCCAGTAGTTCCCGCATAAAAAAAACTAACAAATACTATTTTTTTGGGACCATACACGGAGGTCCTGCACAAATGGAACCCCCCGTCCATCGGTGTGTGGCCCATGTTGCTCTCGTGGGGACGCTGCCCCATTTTTTTGGGATTCCGATTATTCAACCCCTTTTGGCACAGGTCAGGGAGCTTATAGCTGAGGGTTTTTGGGGGGGGTCCCATTGGACCCTTCACCTTTTTACGAGTGGGCCCGGTCAAGGGGTTTTCTAAAAAAGGATTTTCCAAACTTTGTTAAAATATCCTCACAGGGCCCCGGTGCCTAATTTTAGGAGATGGAGGCAGACCACCCCCCAAATAGGGGGATCTCTGCAGGGTCACAGAAAACGGGGAATGGAGTTTCTAATGCCCGGGTCCCTGAAAAATGGATTCTTTTTACAAAATTGGTCGCATGGACCCCGCAACAGCTTGTTTGGCCATCTTGACCAGAAACCCCCCCCTTCTTTCACCCCCCCCCCCCCCACCTTCCCCCCTTTTCCCTGGGTTTTTTGTTTTTTCGTTTTTTTTATGGTGGGTTTTTTTGATTTTTTGACTTAATAATTTTAACCATGTCAGCCTTGTTAATTCGCAAACCTCAATGTTATTTTTTTGTTTAAAGGTTTTATGCATATGTTTAAGCCCGATTCACACTGCCTTTTAGTGTTTCTATATTTCTCAGGTGTCAAAATTTTCACCGTTGTTTTATTGTTTTTTACAATAAAAGAAAAATCAAGAAAAAATGTCAATTAAAAAAAAAAAAAAAAAAGAAAGTCGCAGGTATCCGAAAATGATACCATTAGATACTCTCTATTACTATACTCCTGTATCTGGATATGAGCAGATCTGCCAATCGAGGGTAGACCTCAACTATGAGGGACAAAATGAGAAAAAAAACCGAAAAATCCCTTCCTGTTTTGGAAAGAATTTTTTTGCAAATTAGGGGGGAAAAAAATATTTGGTCCCCAAAAACAAGCGGTTTTTCGGGCTCCCCAAGCCCTGTAACTTCTTTTTTAAAGAGGCCCCTTGTCCTCCACTATCCTGTAGTAATGGCCCCCTGTTGACCTTATCTTTTAAAAAAGCACCTGTCACAACCTAAAACGTCACACCCCAAAACTCCACTAGGTAAACCAAAAGGCTTTTGAAAGCCCCCCCGAACCAAAAATTGACCCCCGGCCCCAGGGGAAAAGACGATCTGAAAATAGGCAGCAGCTTGGTGTGACAAAAATCAATGTGGGAGCAATAATTAGAAAGGAGGCTACAAGACCCAAAATCTCCTCCACTGGGGTCCAAAGATCTCACCCCTGGGTTCAAATGATCACAAAACGGTGAGGAACATCCCAAAACCACGGGGGGGGGGGGGGCCCTATAATCAGAGAGCTGGGCCAACGTAACAAAGGCGCCATCAGAAAACCCTACCCCCCGGGGGCTCAGACCCTGCAGGCCAGACGGTCCCTGTTTAAGCCCGTACAGTCCGGCCCTTCGAATTTTGGCTAGAGAGCATTTGGATGATCCAAAGAGTATTGGAAATGTCATATGGTCAGAGAACCCCAAAGAAAAAGTTGGTAAAAAAAACTCTGTTTTTTGGGGGAGGAGAATGCTGAGTTGACCAAGAACCCCGCCCCTACTGTAAAGCATGTGGGGGGGGGGGGAAAACATCAGCTTTGGGGCGTTCTCTGCAAAGGGACCAGGACGACGACGTTGTACATGAAAGAATAAAGGGGGGCCACGATTGGATTTTGAGTGCAAACCTCCTTCCATCAGCGGGGCATTGAAGATAAAAAGTGGCGGGGCTTTCAGCATGCAATGATCTCAAGCACCGCCGGGCATGAAGAGTGGCTTCTAAAAAGCTTTCAAGGCCCTGGGTGGCCTGCAGTTCCCAGATCTCAAAAACCATAGAAAACCTTTGGGAAGGAGTTGAAGTCCATGTTGCCCAGCGACAGCCCCAAAAAACACCCTCTTTTGAGGGTCTGCGGGGAGGAAGGGCCCAAACCCTTTCCAGCACAGTGGGGCCCAACCTTGTAAAGACAGAAAACGTCTGCCCTCTGTCATTGCCAACAAAGGAAAAGAACAAAGTATTGAGGGGAATTTTTGTTATTGACCAATACTTTTTTCCACCTAATTTTCCAATAAATTCTTTCCCAAAACAGAAAAAGGATTTCTGGATTTTTTTTTCTCATTTTGTCTCTCATAGTGAGGGGGACTATGATGCATTACAGGAGCCCTCCTTTTAAGTGGAAACTTGCACAATTGGGGCGCAAAAAACTTTTTCCCCCTGATGACCAAATTGGGGTCCAAAAACAGAACATTTGTTCTTTCAAATTTTGGGGAAATCTCTGCATCTATTTTGGCACTGATGGGGCCCCCCCATATTAGGGCTGGTAATTGGGTCTCCCCTTTTCAGTCCGGCCTGCAGATACCGGCCGGGGCGCCTCATCTGTTTTTTTTCATGTAAAACCCTTGGAGGGCCTCTGGGTTTCTAATTTTAGCGGATTTTGTGGGTTTACACTTTCTAATTTGCTTAAAATTCTTTTAAAGCTGGGAAATACAAAGAAAATGATGAGGATGTTTTTTTGGGGATCTCCCAATAATCCGCTCCCATAGGTTTCACAACTGGAATTTGCATTGAAGAAATATTATGTGGAACTAAAGTCATTCAACTTTCTGTAATCTGTGTGTCCAAAAGTGTGTGCGCCCCTTATGTTATCTCCCATTTTTTTGGGCCATAGGTATCTTTATGGAGTTAGTCTTTGGCTTCCCTGCTCTCCCCTGGTAAGGTTGCTTCCTGACTTTGGACACGGCTTTCAAGGTTCCAGTCTATTCACCTTTAAAAACCTTAAGGCTAGGTTCACACGGTGTAATTGCGGCACATATTTCGCCCGCAATTACGCCGTGTGCTCGGGAGCGGGGTGGCCGGCAGCCCGCCGGGGCCCCTGACATGCATTACTCACCGCGTTTCGCCGTATAATTGGGCATGCACTTACTCCCCCTGCCCTATTTTTGGGGCGGGGAGAGGAACGTAATCCCTTTCCTATGAGAATGTGGATTCCCCTGATGCTGGGGCGTTCTGCCCCCTTTTCGGGCAGTACGGCGCAAAATATGGGGCGAATTTGTCCCATTTTTAAACCCTGTGAACATTTTGGTATCATATAGGCCGAGGATCGCGCAGGGTTGTTTTTTTTGAGAGGTTTGGAGTATCCTTTTCCACATAAGACTCAACTTTTGGAAGGTTCTGGCTCTCCTCATGGAGATCCGTTTGGGTTTAAGGATTCTCATAAGGAAAGTAGTGGATTATCTTGGGGCCCCCAGTGGAGTGATTTTGGGGCCACCCGTGGAGTGATTCTTGGGGGCCCCCCGTGGAGATGTTCTTGGGGGCCCCCAGGGGGGGTGATTTTTGGGGCCCCAGTGGAGATTTCTTTGGGGGCCCCCCAGTGGAGAGATTTTGGGCCCCCCAGTGGAGTTTTTCGGGGCCCACAGTGGAGTGTTTCTTGGGCCCCACCAGTGGAGATGTTCTTGGCCCCACCAGTGGAGTGACTTGGCCCACCGTGGAGATGATTCTGAGGCCAAGTGGAGTTGATTCGGGGGGCCCACCAGTAATTATTCTGGGGCCCCACCAGAGGTGATTCTGGGGGCCCACCAGTGAGTTTTTCTGGGCCCCCAGGGGAGTTGTTCTCGGGCCCCCCAGTGGAGTTGATTCTGGGCCCACAGTGGAAAGGTTCTGGGCCACCGGGGAGTTGATTCTGGGCCCACCAGTGGGTTGATTCTTGGGGCCCACCAGTGGAGTGATTTTTGGGCCCCAGGGGAGATGATTCTGGGGCCCCATGGATTTTGTTTATTCGGGGCCCCCCATGGAGTGATTTTTTTGGGGCCCCCAGGGGATGATTTGGGGCCCCAGTGGAGTTGATTTTTGGGGGGCCCCCCAGTGGATTGATTTTTGGGCCCCCCAGTGGAGGATTCTTGGGGCCCCACCAGGGAGTTGATTTTTGGGGGCCCCCCAAAGGGAGTTGATTTTGGGGCCACCATGGGTACATTACAGCCTGCTTACTCTGCAGACACAGCCTCTGAGCCCACAGCATCCAGCCGACCCAGCAGATTTGCCAATTCTTGCAGGAACCCAGGAGGACTCCTGATTTTCAAGTTCAGGAAGAGTTGGCAAGCAGGGCTGTGGAGTCGGAGTCAGTGCCCATTTTGCAGGAGTCGGAGTTGTAGTCGTTACAAAATGGACAGACTCCCAAATTAATAATAAATTGGTTTTAGTTCAATGTTTGGGGCCCGAGCAAGAAGAATGGGGCCCCCGGCCAGTGCTATGCTCCCTTATCTTCAGCCTCATCAAATGAGGAGGGAATTTTGGAAAGTAATTGGTGACAAGGAGCAGGCAAGCGTTACTGCAGGGGAGAGTCCTGCTCCCCTAGGAAACACTTGGCCCCAAAAAATTTTTTTCCAAAAAACAACCTTTCACAGACCCGACTGTGCTGGGCAATTCCTTTTTCCCTGACATTGTTAGAGTGTTGCCCTGTGGTCCCCCTTTGCCCCAAAAAAAGTTGTGTAGAAAGGCGTTCTCTAGCCCGGAAAATGAGATCAGAAAGGGGGTATTTATGAAGGGGCTCTGTTGGAGGGGATAAAATTTCCCCAGAAAAAATTCTTAGACCCCCCAAAGTTATTCAGGGCGTTTTGTTTAAATGTTTTTTTTTCCCCCTTTCTGCAGCGTTTGCACTTTTACAAATTTTTTTAAAATTTTTTTGTTATAAAGCATATCAAAAAAATATATTTTACACCGACAAGCAAAAGGGAAAAATGTTTTTAGCTTGTGCCCCCCAGCTCCCGATTCCCCCACCCACTACAGTTTTTTAACGTTAAACTCCCATAATTGTATAAAATCATCTCATCATAATTGACTGAACTATTTAGCATTGCTTTGTTTTGCAGATTCTTGGTTTTACTGTTTTGCTCCCGGTGGGGGCAATTTTTCTTTTGTTATCAAATTACACCCGTTTTCACATTCCCAATAGTCAGTGTGTTTTTAGGCTATTCCCAAGCGAAAGGTCCTGGTTCGAGCCATGAAGAAAGATTTCCCCAAAAAAAGGGGGAAGGCCCCTCATACCTCAGCT